>VDFB02196866.1:0-63988 GCA_007258455.2 Sequoia sempervirens
TGCTATATCCTATTTTGGTCCGTTCGGTTATAGCGTCCCACCGTATTCTATCTTCCCCTTTTCTAGCCCAGATCCTTCGAGTAGCCATTTCTCTCTCAAAAATATCCATTTCTTGACCTCCCAAATTCAAGCATCTCACCGATTTCTACTTTATATAACCACTCTGTAAATTCCGCAAAATCTATGTAATCCCTGACTTTCGAGCCCCATATTTGCTTAGTCTTCTCCTTTATTCTAGAAAGTTCTGGGATGTTAGCTAATCTTGAGTGTCCTTCCCACGAATCTTCCCAGAATAAAGCCTCCTTTCCATCCTTCACCTCCCATGTAATGAAATCTGTTATTAGTTCTCTACTATTTTTGATGAAGTTCCAGATCCAGGACCCAGATGGAAGTGTTTTTGCGGAAAGAAAGTAATATGGATCTGGTTCTAGGTATTTCGCTCTGACGATCTTGACCCATTTAAGATCTGGCCGAGTATGGATAGACCAAGCAAGTTTTGCCCCCAAAGCCTTATTTTGCCTTAGAACGTTTCTCAACCCAGTCCCATCATTCTCCCTCTTCTCGCAAACCTTTTGCCAATTTATGAGGGGGATTTTCTTTTGTTCTGAACTGCCTTTCCAGAAGAAGTCCTTCATGACCTTATTTAGATCTTTGCTCACTCCACTAGATAACTGAAGACAAGACATCATATATATTGGGAGGGTTGAGATTACTGATTTCAACAAAGTTAATCTCCCAGCCCAAGAGAGCCATCTGTTTTTCCATGAAGATGTTCGATCCTTACATCTGCTCACCATTGAGCTCCATGCACTGTGACTTTTGATGCCTTTGTCCAATGGGAGTCCTAAAAATTTGCATGGCAATTGCCCCATTTTGAAGCCTAGAATTCTCAAAATTTGAACCTCACTAGGACAGTTTGCATTGAAGAAAAATATCTTTGATTTGGCCTTACTTACTTCTTGTCCTGAAGCCCTAGAATAATCTTCAAGCATTTTTTTATACCTTTGGGCCTCCTTTGCCGTTGCTTCACCAAACAACATTGTATCATCCACAAATTGCTAATGTGTGATGTTGGGTAGACTGCTAGTGACTTGCAAACCTTGAATCCACCCGGACTGCCTTGCATTTTCAATCGATCTCCCTAATGCTTCGGCCATTATTATGAACAAGAACGGGGATAAAGGATCCCCCTGTCTCAGCCCTCTTGAGGCTGTGAAGTAACCCTCTGGAGAACCATTTACCAATACTGAAAATCGCGGGCTAGCCACCCAACCAAAGATCCAATCTAACCATTCCTTCTGAAAACCGAAAGCTTCCATTACCTTGAAGAGGAATCTCCAATTCACTCTATCATATGCTTTTTTGATGTCTAGTTTCAACAACATGGCCGATTTAGTTTTTGAATTGAATGTATGACTTCTTGAGCAATGATCACCCCATCTAAGATTGAGCGTCCTGGGACAAATCCTGTTTGTTCCTCAGAAATTATTGTGGAAAGAATTTTCTTCAATCTATTAGCTACAACTTTGGCCAGTATTTTGTAAATTGTGTTACATAGCGATATTGGGCGGAAGTCTTCCCAATGGTCTGGTTTCTCTTTTTTTGGAATGAGAGCTAATAAGGTGTTATTCGCTTCCTTTAAAACCCTTATGTTCAACCTGGAGTCTTCAATAGCTTCCCAAACATCCTTTCCCAAAAAGTGCCAACACTTCTAAAAAAACCGGTCGGGAATCCATCCGGTCTAGGGGCCTTTTCTGGCTGCATCCCAAAAATTGCCTCTTTTACTTCCTCTTCGGAGAATTTTGCATTCAATGCTCTCATTTGAGTTTGGGAAACCAATTTCGGTATGAATTGTAGGGAGGCGTTCTGAACTTGCCAATTTGATCCTTCACAATCATTGAGCAGATTCTGAAAAAAAGTAACCGTTGAGTCCTTAATTTCCTTCACATCTTCCAGCAATCTGCCATCCCCATCTTTCAAGCAAGTGATTCTGTTGAATTCCCTCCTTGCTCTTGTGGAGTTGTGAAAGAATTTTGAGTTTCTATCCCCTATTTTTAACCAGACTTCTCTGGATTTTTGTCTCCAAAAGATTTCTTCTTTGGCCAGGATGTCATTGAGCTTATTGGTTAATGCCTTTTCTTTCGTGTAGCACGCTTCATTCATTCCGTATTTCATTATTTCGTCTGCTAAGGATTCTAATTCTTCCTCTGTTTGCGCTTTCTCTTTGAATATGTTCTTAAAGCTCTCTTTGTTCCATTGTTTGAGTCACTGCTTCAGATATTTTAACTTTGTGATCACATTGAATAAGCTTGAACCCTCCAAAGAGCATTCCTTCCACCATTGTTCAAGTAAGTCCATCACACTGGGATCTTTAAGCCACATCATTTTGAATTTGAAAGGACATCTGATCGGTCCCTTCTCCCCTTCTATTTGCAATTGAACTGGAAAGTGATCAGAGCCAGTTCCAGAGTTTATCTTGCTCTCTAAAGAAAAGGGAAAGGAGCTCAAATTTCCCTTGAAGAAAAAACGATCTAAATTTTCCGCGATACTTCCAAACCCTTTCCTACGATTTGTCCATGTGAAAAGACCATTGCCTGAGGGAATTTCCAATAAAGAATTTCTCTCCACAAAGTTACAGAAATCCTTTTGAGACTGAAGTGCTTTACCTATTCCCCCTTTATTGTCTTCCTTTCTAAGAATAGCATTAAAGTCCCCTCCTAATATACTAAAACCTTGACACAAACCGTGCAAAACACCATCCAATTCTTGCCATACTAATCTTTTCTGAATACACATCAAGGGACCATACATGTTTATTAAATTAAAATGAAGGTTCGAGATTAAACTTCTTACCTTACACACCATCCAATGTCAGCTCAAATTTGAGACCTCTAGAAAGACTGTCTGTGGTTTCCAAATAATCAATAAACCTCCCGAAGCTCCTTCCGCTTTTGAACCTATCCATTTCCATGACCTCAATTTCCTACCAAATTTCTCCATATCTGTCCTATCTAATTTTGTTTCTTGAAGAAGGAAAATTTCTACTTGACACACTTCAATGTGGCGCCTGATTAGGTTCCACTTGTTAGGGGCATTTAAGCCCCTAACATTCCATGTTAAGATTTTCATTGTTGTTCAGGAAGGGCTCCACCCTTCCCTACTTTTATCATAGTGTCAATTTTTTGTTGACCATTGGCTTCCCCGTCCTGTTTTCTCTTCTCTTGATTAGGGATTCTACCCCGCTTTTTTTGATCCCCACAATCTGGAGTTAGTTTGAATATATCCCTTCTGTGAATTCCTAAACGAGATTTAGCCGCCTGCAATTCCTCTGTCAACTTTCGCTTTTTACCTGACTATGGACTTAACAACTTTGTCGTGTCTTGGTCTTCTGTCTCCCAAATTTCCTCTATCCCATCTAAGTTGAAGCCATCCCCCAACATTCCTGACTTTGTTTTAGCCACCTCCGCTAATTCCACTAGTTCCTTCCCGACTTCTATCAGAGAGTCCAACTCCACATTCAGGCAACTATCCCCCATAAGTTCTAAAGTCTCAGAAATTTTATCATCTATCTCTTCAAACTGAACCTCCCTCTCCTTATGTTCTTCTTGAGTAGCCTTCCTTCCTACTCTTTCATCCATTGAGGATGGATTTCGAGTCCCAGTTAATGGAACCCCCCCCTTAGGGTTCAGATTGTCACTATTCTCTTTTGGGGAGACCCTAAAATCCTCTGTCAGTGACTTCTCACGCCCTTCCTTTGGATATTTTGGGGTTTCGGAGATGATTCGCACTGACGCTCTGAGGTTTGCCGAAGGGATCTCCAGCAAACTGGATTTCCCTGCCTCTTCATTGTTTGTTCTGCATCTTAGCGTGCGCACCAGGTTGTTGTGCATTAAAGAATCCCGCTCTAATTTTTGAACCCAAACCCCATAATCCGTTAATAGTTCAATCTCACTCCAAATCGTCCTGTCTGCATTATTTTCCACACAAATGCACACGTAGGTTTGGTTCTTCTTTGCCAGTTTCCTTTCTTCTGCACAAACAAATGTACCCAATTGATTTCCTATCTCCTCAAGAATGGAAGGAGCCCAGTATTCCTGAGGAAGATTTGGTAAGTTGTACCAATCTTGCTGAAATTCCATCACATGGGTCAATGGGTCAAAACCCACTGTCCACTTCCTTAAATAAAAGCCACAACCATCTAGAACCCAGACCCCTTTGACTATTTGATCTCTAATAATTTTGGATGGGCAAACTACCAAGAAAAAATCATTTTGAAGTATTTTAAGCTGCAAGTCAAAGCCCCAGCGCTCTTTCCACCATTTCACTAAATATTCCCAGTTGAGATTCTTCCCAAACCATTTCCCAAGCAAACCTAAATGTTCTAACCTCAGAACTTCCGCTTGCAGTTTCAAGGAGCTGATAACTACTTTGGTTCTTCTGCTTTTAGCTTCTTTGGGCAAGAGTGTGCCATGTTTGCTCTTTTCGCCCTTTGATCTTTCTTCCCAAACTTCCTCCCATACCTTGGCCGAAGACTTTTTTTTCCATTCCACTCCTCCCTTCTCATTTCTAGCTTTAGGGTTTTTTCTTGAAGTTTGTCTGCCCGACCGCGGGAGATCATTTTGCCCCATTTTTTCTTCATTCTGAAGCCGAGGTTTGCGAAACTCTTCGTTTCTATATTGGTTGTTCTTGTTCCTACCTCGTGAAAAGCCAACATCTTTGTTCTGTAGATGCCCATGACCCATGCCCACAGTAAAGCGACCATTCGGTGCTATATTCTGTGGTTGGGCCCAACGATCTTTCCTCCAAACATGGTCAAGGTTCCCAGATCTGTTCGTGTTGGGTCCCTCACGTCCTCTGCCACCGTGCCAAAGCTTATCCGACCGTTGTTTTCTTCCATGACCGTTGCAGAGCTCCATTTTTTAATGGCTCAACCATCAACCAATATTTTTATTCTTTCTTTGAGTTCACAATATTTTTTCCTACTTGGTTGCCCATTGTATCCAACCATATATTTCTCTATATTTTCAATTAAAGTGTCAAATTATGAGTGATTTCTCTTATATAATCTAAAATGTTATGGTTGTCATAACCATCAACCAATATTTTTAGTCTTTCTTTGAGTTCATGGTATTTTTTCCTGCTTGGTTGCTCAGTGTATCCAACCATATATTTCTCTATTCTATTCTCTTGGAGACTCTATTCTTTTTTCACTGCTTTGATGAATTTCCAAACTGAGTTGTGCGATGCTTGAAGGAATTCACTAAATCCTCTGTGCCATCCCTCAATAGTATTATTGGTTATGGGAAGATCATCTTGAGTAGCTAAATCTTGAGATATTAGAACATGAAGCAACGATGATATTTATTGTAGAATCTTGAGTCGAGCACACCATGTCTTTCATTTCTTTCAATTTGTGTTTGACAGTGATCATCTTAGGTTTTGGAGCATGATTATGTTCTGTACTGCTAATCACATCTCTGGATTTTGTTTGTGTCGTAGTATAGCACCGACTTGAACATTTATTTGTAAAATATTCCACACAATGCCAGATCATTTTATTGATGCCTTGTCGATGAAACAAAAATGTATAATAGTCTACAATAAGTAAATTCTTGTTTTTTTGACTAGTTAAAAAATGAAGAGGCATTGTATATATTAAAAATTATGAAGAATGTGTTGGTTCCCTAAAAATTATATTGATTTTTTGTACTCTTTTAGAAAACCCTAGGAAAATTTAAAATAATGTTAAAAAAAATATATTACAAAATATATTCTTTTATGAATTTGGATTTCTCCTCTTCTAATCACTCTACACACTCCTACTTCTTCTCCCCTTCTTCCTTTCTTTACTTCTCTTAATTCTACCACTTTATATATCTTCTTAATGCCTTTTCACTTATATCTTTTCATAATAACTCTTAATTAACTTATTCCCACAAAATTTCCTTTATTTTTTATAATTATTTACCATTTTATAGGTTATTTAAGCATATTAAAGGTGTTTTAAGGCTATTTTAGGGGTATATAATGAATATATGGTCTAAAAATGACCTAAATAGCCTCTATGGTGCCTCATAATCATATTTATAATTTATTTTATGTCATTTCTAGTTTACTAGCTTGATCTAAAATGACCATGGGTTATTCTGTCCATGGGTTATTTTGACCATGGGTTGTTTTGTCCATGGGTTATTATGACCCCGGGTTATTTTTTCCTTGGGTTATTTTGGTCGGGTTATTTTGTCCAAGGTTGTTTTGGAAGGGTTATTATGTCTTGATACCTAAGGGGACCAATTGCGCTAAACTGAGTGACCTTCAAGTTTTTAAAGAAGTTAGTTTCTTCTGTACTTAGGGTTTTGTAATGGGAAAAGGAAGCAGATATATAAAAAAATAAAGATCTAACTAAAGAGATGCACCAAGATTTAGATGTAAGGCACGATAAATGTATCTTTTGGATGTGATTGAAGGGCCCGTTCAACAATCTGCTATGTCCTAGAATAATAGAAATCAAAGATGAAAACTTGAATAATTTATCTAATGACATAAAATAATTCCCATATACATTTACTGAAAAGAAGAGTCAAAAGACATGGTCTAAATCAACAAGCTTATATTGAAATCATAGAAGTTCTGCAAATAAACAATTCAAGATAATAATGACACAGTATAATGTTTTTATTAAATAGCTTAAGAAAAAAGAAAGGCCAAAAAATGGCACAGTATGAGAGTCTTATACAATAGTCTAAAAGCAATATAAAAGGCCTAGTGTCTTTCTCCTAATTTTTCTATATCTTTCAAACTCATTTTCGGAAGGAAGAAGCAGTACATATAGATAAAAATCCCATCACCTGGCAAGTCAGTAACAGAAAAGATCATGTATCACGAGCAATGATGCTTGCATCAATGATTTCCTTCGATCGTTGCAACAAAAAAGATTCGGCCATGGAATGTAGTCGCTCCTCAAACAGATGCATCCCCTTTGAATGATGGTAGTGGTCCCAACAAACTCTTGTGCAGACATGTGTCATTCACCCACAAAGGTAGTTAGAACATGTGGCAATCTAGTGGGGCATGCTACTCGATCTCTGCTTCCATTCGATGAAGTCCCCACAAAAGAGACATGGCAACAGGTCAGGTCCTTTTCATTGATTTCTCCTCCTTGTGATTGAAAACTACGGGGTGAAGACACGTGGAGGCATTCTTTACTACTGATGCTAACTGTGGGGTCTGCCCAAAAAGTGAATGCAGATAGACATTACGTGGCACGCGGACAGGGCCCGATTAAAAAGTGAAGGGAAGTAGCCTTGAAGTGCCCGTGGTGATGACACATGGAAGCATGGTGGAAGCCGGTAGGAGATTGAAGGAAGGACTCCCTACAAGGAGCATCTAGCAGACACGTGGCAACAACAGATGAAGTTCTACAAAAGGGGGCTCGATGATTGTTCAAATAAATGAGGCGCGGGTCGGTACTTAGTAAAAACAAAAACCACCCAAAGGGAGCTTGAGGAATATAATATTCACAACTTTTGGTAACTATTAGGGGCGTTTCGCCTATGAAACAAGGAACCTAATTTTTTTTTGGCTTGCAGACCAAAGTCCTATCCATTGGGTGACATAATCAAAGCTTAGAGAGAGCGTCCTACAAAGGCAACTAGCCATCCTTAGATGGTGTCAATATGTCACGTAGATTCTCTTGTGCTCCGCTCCGCTCAGATCGATCATTTCTTTGCAAGGCAGCGTTGCGAATATACCGACCTCGGAATTGAGTTGGAACAACAACCACACAATCTGATGAGTGACGCCTTGAATATCTGCTATAGTAGGGGGTTAACTGAAGCTCTGGAAAGCAGATGTGTCTTGTTGCTTCTCTTCTATCTTTGTCGCAATCTGCTCCATAGTAGCCACCAAGTCATAGGAAAAAAGGGGGAGAGTAAGCCCATCTGAGTTAGTTGGGAGAACCTAGCCTACATGCTATTCATGGTCTGGTCTAGTGTGGCAACACACTCACTAGCATGGAGGATGGCTGCATGGCAGTGGATGAACTTGTTTGCTGTTTTGGCAGCGACCTTCCTATCCCTAATCCCCGTGTTTTCTAAGTCCTCATCCGAGACCATGTATAGCTTATCTAGCAATTTTTTCGCCTCAGGAACCTTTTCTACAATGATTTGCGGGAACCGCTCAATCACTCCATGAACTTCCTTGCCCAAACTTGTTGCCTCCGCAACAAATTAGAGCATTGCTTGAAAATTCAGACAAAATGCATTAACCTTATCCTAGTTTGAAACATATAATTGATGAGCCATCGAAAGAGATCTGACTAGGCAGCAGGGGGTTGGGGAGCATTCCTCATAAGGGAAATCTCTGTATCCTTTGAACCAACATCCTATATCAGTTCCACAACCTTTTTGTTTATGGCTGAAAGTTGCTTCGACAAAGTCTTCCATTCGGCAAGCCATTTTTCTTTGGCCCAGTTTTTGTTCACTGATTTTGTTTCAACGGAAGACTTCATCTCTTGGAATTCATTCTCCAATTGGGCCCTTTGGTCCTCAAAGTTTGCATCCTTCTGCTGCATTTTTTTCTCTAATTGAGCATGTTGATGGTCAAACTCATCATCTTTTTGTTGCATCTCCTGCTCCACCTGAGCCAACCAGTCTTGTAATTCTTTATTTTTCTACCGCAGCTCGACGACTAGGTTGGAATCATCAGATTGGAACTTTGCAAGCTCCTCTCGGAGCTTAGCCTACTTGGTTTGTGCTTTCTCTGATAAGTGGAAAAATTTTGCTTCTCACACCTTGTCCTTTGCCAGTAGGACCTCAATCCTCTCCTTTACAAGTTTCAGCTCTTCTTCCCTTTTCTTTAGCTGGCAATCGAACTTAAGGAAGTCGGTAGTCACCACCCACTATGTCTCTTCCATGACCTCAACTTTGTCTTGCAATCGGGCTATGCTCAGATCGAGTCCCATGGAAAACATGTTGTAATCATCGGACTACATTCCCCCCTCTGGTTTGATGACAGTCAGATACATGGTTGCAAAGTGCAGCAATTGTTGGGCCTCATTGAAAATAGTTTGTACCTTTGGCTCTATCGACTTCTTAGCATCCTTGGCCTTTTGCTTTTGTATCTTGATATCCCGCGCTTCTTTTGTTCTATTGCCTTTTTCTGGAAATTGTGTTGGCGACCTAACTAGCCTACCTACAAAAGGTGCACCGAGAGGTAGAGCGAAAGGGGATGAAAGAGTAGTGGTTTTAGATGTTTTCTTCTTCGGAAGATTGACTATAAGTGGGGAGAATGGAGGAATATGCAAAAAATCAGTTTGTGAACCAGTGCGAGGACTCATTAGGTGTTGCGGTGGTAGCGGAGTCATGGCAGATTCCAATTGTTGGACAAACTGAGTTGGGCTTGATATAGTAGTAGCAGGAGGGGTATCAATGGCAGTCGCAAATGTAGAAACTAAAGCGATAGTAGACGCGAATTGGGCAGCGGCTAAAGGTGAAAGGGTCTATGGAGGGATAAAAACAAATGGTCCCACCAGGGAGAACTGGGAGAAACCTCTCGTGGCTATTGTAGCAGTAGTAGAGAAAGAAGGGCCAACACTTGAAGTGATGGGTGATGCAGAGACAATAGGGGTCACCAAAGATTGTGAAGCAAGAGGAGCGAAACTTACCTGTGATGTAGATGATTGTGATCCTTGGCTTGTCGCTAGCTCCGTGCTCATTACGGGTCCTAGGCTTGTTGAGGGCTCCTTCGAACACTCTTCTTCAGCTACATCTATGCGCTGCCTCTTGTTGGGTGGCAAGTCCTCCACCTCCATAGCCTCTGACTACTATTGTGAGGTTGTTTTGGTTCTTTTTGCGGTCTAGGTATGATTCATCGAGGCCCTCACACACGATATGTTTACCTGCACATTCGAAGAAACCTTGCTAGGTTGCTTCGTCGCCTTCTCTTTCGACTGCACCGGGGCCGTCTATACATTTGTTTCCTTCTCCTTCCCCTTCCCCGTATATGTTTCGACCTCCTCTGGGTCGGTATCTTCATCATCACTCACGTCGGAATCAGTATGCGCGTCATTCTGTGTAGCTTATCAAATTGGTCATTTGACTCTTTTCCCTGATAGGGGGTATCAAGGTGTTTGATCTCCTGGTAGTAAACCCAGAAATCTCTAATCCTTTCCTCGCTCTAGTTTTCCTTTCTTGAAAACTCATTGCGAAGAGTGGCCCCGATGCGAAGTTCTAATCATACTTGGCCAAAGGGAAGTAGAACTTAAGCCATGGCGGCCTACTATCATATGTGGGAATGTAAATTAGGTTGACCAATAGATCATCCCAGTCCTTCTGTGGGTTTCACCGCTTTTCCCAATACGGCCGGGGGCTGTGTGTTACCTTGAAATGTTCATTTGGTAGTTCATTTTTGGGATTGTAATGCTACTTATCGCAAATCCATACTAGCCCTAAATGAGCCAGCTTCGCCTCTAGCAGCTTATACATCTTCTTCTTGGGCATTACCACCAATTTAAAGCTTAGCGGGCTGGTGAAAAATCCTTTCTTCTTGGCTAGTCCCCCGCAAAAAGTATAGTCAATAATTGACACCTGCCGAAACATTTTGAGGGCCAACACTCGGTTTGTGAGACATGTCGGAAGCCAGAATGGTTCCCCAATAAAGCCGCACATCCGAATGAGTGTGAAATCTTCTTTGAGAAACCAATCGCATTTTAGAGTGAAATTCTGCATGTATTTTTTCTGGTCCGTGGTGAGCCACTAAAGACCGCCATTTTCACTCGAATCTTGTAGAATCGAAGTCAAGAAATAATCTAAAAAATGCATAGTAATCATAAGTAGAAGAGAGGAGAGGAGTTCATACAAAAACTAGCCTTCTTCAACCCTTTCCATCAAATATCGCCAATCTCACATGTTTTTTGAAGAAGTCAAGGTTCTAATGCAAAAACATATGGGCGAGGAAGGAAGGAAACTTGAATCTCTACTATGTTTTGTATGCCCTTATCTGCCTTAGCATCCCCTAAACGATGAATTATGTGAAGTCACACTAGAAAAAGGAATGTTTCCTACACAACTAAAACCCCAAACCCAATTGAAACTCTTGAACATACCTGTTAGTGTCCAAGCCATAAAAAAAAAAATTCATTGAAAAGGCATCCTATAGGTTTGCGGGGAAAGCATTGTGTGTCGCCAAAATCTATGGTGGCTTTTTCTAATCTTCCCTGGACCTTTGGGTTTCTTTGTTATAAAAATCTAGAGCCAATTTTTTGGTTCTCCATATTTCCTCCCCCTTTGCTGGATTGAATGGCTCCACCTTGTTCACTTTGGAGCTTTCATCAGGGATGCATAGCATGTTCTAGATAGCTTTTGGGCAGACATTAACTTTCAGCTCCTAGCCCTCATTGGTGTTGGTATTCAGGTTGAAATGATTAATGGCCTCATCGACTAGCTCCGGGCAATAGTACACACATGAGACCATATATTGTGGGAGCCCATTGAACCATAGCTTCTATTCCAAAGAATCTGGATCACTAATTTTCCTCATCCTTTCACAATCCGCCTCCCTCAAAGTGTTAGGGTTCTTTGCGAGGATGGGATCATGAATGTTATCCCATTCCTCCTTTATTTGGCTCTAGTCTCTATGGGTTTTTTGTTTTTCTGAGGCCTACATGTTTTCCCACTCTGGCTTCTCTGGTATCCCAAGCGAAGTGTAAGAGACACCTTCAAAGACATAGGTAGTTGGTACTGCACACATGGCATCAAACAAGCTTTGTGTTGCCTCTCCTTATGCCTCTGTTTGAGAACTTTCTGCCATTTTCCTTTTGCTGTAGATCTTTGCTATGCTCAAATTTTCTACAATTTTCTTCGGTTCTATCTGTGCTCAACATTCTTGCTCTAGGTAGTGTGCTCAAAAAGCTTTCCAATGTTAGCTTCTTGCATGCAGTACTTAGTTATTTCTTTCTTGGGGTAGCCAACAACGCTTGCCTTTTAGCATTAAATTTGGCATGTACTGCCAATTCTTTGCTTGTGCAAAATGAATTCCTTGCCATTTTGAAATGACAAGAATTCATTATTACATTTGGTAATGATGTCCTACGGCACGATTTTCTTGGAAATTGAGTCGGCAATTGAAGGCAGCCTAAGCTTTCGCATGCTTTGGCAAATAATATCCCAAAAGGAATGATTAATCCCAAAAATGTAATAAGTACTTGAAAAGATCTGCATTTTTCCTTGGAATTTGGAAAATTCTTGCAACGCGACACCTCAACATTTGGCCGTGCAGATTATCGCCGAGGACTGCCACTAGCTTATGCTAATAAATTAGCTCTTATTAATCTTGCACACAACAAACTGTACCTAGCAGACATAACTAGGTGGGAAATTTGAGCAAACTCTAGTGATATTTTTGAGTTGGTACTCGATTAGCATCATGCTTATGGCACGCAAATTACCTTGCATATCCTAACACTTTCTATAAATAGGCACTTAGGCAATAGCATAATCACACTTAGCAATTTGGGAAGAATTGGTAATAGGTAGTTAGGAAAAATTTAGCATTAGCAGTTGCGTAGAGCTAGACTTAGGCAATAGCATAGAGATTAGTACTAGACAGTTTGCATAAAGATTAGCACCATGAATACTCCCATTAGGCTAGTTTACAACAAGTCCTAGACAACATTCCTAGGTGAAATATCGAACAGGCAACTGAAAAGAATGACCAAGAATAAGCATTCACTAGCTATCATAGCCATGAAGTGGGTTATGGGGAGGGACTATATTGAGTTTCAAGATAAATACCGGGTCAATATTGACGTGTGTTCTCACTTTGTTTCCTTGTTACTTAATATTCAAGTTCCCAAGCCGATGATCCTTCGCCTAGTGCTTGAAATGTTTCTAAAGCACTACTTAGGCAGTCTTGGAGAGGTGGTGGCAAATGTTGCGTTTGGTCTAGGCCTTCCAACGGCGAGTGACCTTCGAAAGTACATTGAAGAAGATGCAGTGGTACCATGGGTGTCATTCTTGAGTGGTTTTCACATCTAGTCACATGAAGAGCACTGTCAAAGGGTGACCCATGCCTACCACTTCTTGTTTTGCTACTACAATGTGGTGCCCTTCTATGACGTTGACTGGTACACCGACTTCAAGAACCTGGTGTTCCCTTCGCCACTCACCATTGCTCCTGCAAATGCTGCTGCTGCTTCCACTGCCATTCCTGCTAATGAAGTAATTCTAGACATTGTTGTTGATGTTTCCATTGCTCCTGCTCGAGACTAAAAACTTTTTATGTTTTAAGAAATCATCACTTTGTTAATCTATTTTTTGTATATACGTCTGAAAAAGGCCTTACCGCACATATATATGAAGAAATCATAGAATATATAGATATACTCTAAAAGCATGGCCTCAGAGCCATTTTGAAATGTATTACCGAAGTATATATTTCCGTATATAATGAATATACAACTTATATTAAAATTTTGTCTCCTTTGTCTTTTGATTTTACAATGTGGGTTCTCTTTTCCCTTTTTGCACATATCTGTTCATTTCAATTTTGCATATGGCTTTCATTTTTCACCGCTTCATGAGTTGCAAGTTAGTTCTCTCTGCTTCTTGCAATAATGTGTCCCATTTATTTTCTACTTCTTCACACAATGGAATTTAATTGAAAGACCGACCGACAAAAAACATGAAAGAAGATAATTACAATACTTACATATTTACATTGGTGGCATAATACTTAAACTTAATTAAATAATTTTAGGTGGATTCCATTAACCAGAATCCCCAATGCTTCTTTTTCCATGTTTTTTAATTCAAATGCGTTGTGTTATTTGCACTAAATTATTTTGAAAGGGCCTTCCCACAGACTTTCAAACTTTCTGTGTTGGCCTAGCTTCGCAGCCCTTTCGTTGAATTTTAATACTAGGTCTCCGCACATTAGACCTTGGTTTGAAGCTTTCTTGTTGAACCATCTCTTAACCACCTGTTGGTGGTTGGACATGGCTATCAGGGTCTTTCTCCTGTTTTCTCGCACTTCCAACAACTTGGCCAACCAAAACTCCATGGCGTCGTTTTGTTCTACCTCAAGAGATTTGAGCAGTTGTAGCATAGGAATCTCCATGGAGATGGGTAATAGCACTTCTTTACCATATACTAACTTGTATGACGAAGTCCTGAGGACTTTCTTGGGAGTTATGCGGTCCACCCAGAGCATTGCCCGAAGGTTCTTATGCCATTCTCTTTGGTGTTCTGACCCGATTCTTTTGATGAGAGAAACTAAATTTTTGTTAGTCGAATTGACCAGGTTGTTCCCCTGCCTGTAGTAATTTAATGACATTTTCAAGAATATGCCATGTGTGACTGCGAATTGACATACCTTAGAGCCTAGGAAATCCTTGGCATTGTTGGTGATGATGGGCTTTGGCGAGCCGAATCTCGTCACCAATTCCTCAAGGAAGTCCATTGTTTTTGCCTCCATCGCATTCTTGAGGGGCATGGCCTCAGTCCATCTAGTGAAGTAATCCATGGCCATGAGAATCCATTTGTGTCTGGAGTTGGAGGTGGGATTGATCATCCCAATAAAATCAAAACCTCATTGTGCGAAAGGCTCTTCAACCACTATTGAATTGAGGGGCATTACAAAAAATTTCCTTCTTCTTGCGAAGAATTGGCATTCCTTGCAAGATTTTACCAAGGAGTATGAGTCATTGAATAGCGTAGGCTAGAAGTACCCAGTGCACATGATTTTAATGGCAGTGGTCTTCGCAGAGAAGTGTCTGCCCACCGGATTGCTGTGGAAAGTGTCAAGAATTCTCTTTGCTTGCTCTATGGTGACACACAACAATAGAATGTCGTTGAAGTTCCTTTTGAAAAGGACCCCTTTGATGAGCACATATTCGTTGTTCTGTAATCGATAGAATCTTCTTTTTTGAGAAGGAAGGGCTAGCAAATACCTTCTGGTGTGCATGAATCTTACTCTATCCGCCAACCAGTAGCCTTTGGACTTGAACTCATTTGTTAGAACCAGCTCTGGTTGCTCTTCTTTAGCTATCATTTTTTCATCGTGTGCCAGATATTTGCACATTCCTCTTCCTCAAATGGTCTTTGTAGGCTTGACCTCAATGTCGTATTCAAGGATCTTGGTGATCCAATTGGCCCTTTCTTTAGTGATTTCTCCTTCCATGATGTATTCACACACATTGGAATGCATGACATAAACAATCACCTTGTTGCAAGATATTAGATGTCAGAACTTCTTGAGTCCCTTAACAATTGCGAACACTTGCCTCTAGATGAAGTTGTAGTTCATATCATATTCCTTTAAGGTCCGGGAGTGAAATGCTATCAGATATTCTCCATTTCATTCATCATCCTTTTGAGTTAAGACAGTAGCAATGCTTGACTTGTTGTTGAATACATACATTATGAAATCCTTCGACAAGTCTAGATTGAACAGTATAGGAGCTGAGGAAATAACGTCCTTAACCTTCTTGAAGGATTCTCTAGCTTCTTTAGTCCATTTGAATAATTGATCCTTTTTCAATATCAAGGTGATTGGTCTGATTATTCCTGCAAAATCCGAAATGAATTTGCTTACAAAGTGCTGGGTGAAAATTATGTAATCAACTTTTCAATAGATTACACAACTAGGACTTTAGCCACAACTATGTGAGATATGAATCTCTCCTCTCAGAAAGCAGAGGTACCCTTCTTACTACTAACAAAAGCGATAGTAAAAAAAATAAAGTAATTACACAATGTACACAATACTTACGAACTGGGGGGGTGTGTCACATTCATCCTTCTCTCTTTTTTCAGAGAAGATGTTTACAATGCTTCACTGTTGGAAGTTCTCAATTCACAATAACCTAAAACGATCAACAACAAGTAATGCCAATACCTCTATCTTTTCAAAGAAAAGTGTAGAGATACCAAAAGTGATAAACAATAAACAAGAAAAATAAAAGGGAAATCTCACGAAGGCACAAAGTCGTTTCCTAGCTTTTTCAATGGTAGATTTGTGAAAGACGTATCATTTGTTGCATTAGAAGCACAAAGTCTTCTTAGATACAACAATTCCTTGAACAACACGAACAATTACAAGCACAAAGTCTTGTAGATCATCCAACCAAAGTATCCAAAGAGCATGAACAATTACTAAATCATCCAACCAAAGTATCCAAAGAGCATGAAAAATTACAAGCACAAATTCTTGTAGATCATTCAACAATAGTTAAACAAAACACAAATGTAAATCCAAATAAAGGATGTAACACAAAGTTTACACAAATTAATTAGAGTCTTTTAGATTTCATAAGCTAATCACCACCAAATGAGATCAATTCACAAGACTATTCAATCCAACACAAAATCTAGTTTGCAATCTTCTTATTTATTGATCAGATTTCGTTTGCAATGCATGAACACAAAGTTTCACAATTTGTTTTAAAAAGGGTAGCACTTCATTGCAAAATAATAAAAGATCCTCAATACAAAGGAAATACCTCATATATATGGAAAGAGGGAAGAGAAAAATTAGGAAACTAATTGAGAAAATCAAGGAAAGTTGGGTGAGCGATTCAAGGAGATCTCACCTAACTTTGACCAAAGTCAAAGTGTAATTTTTCTTAATGAAATTACATCTCGAACTTGGTGCAATTACACTTTACAAAAAGACATAAAATGTCAAGAAATATTTACAAGATGCATAATGGGAAACATAAAAAATGTCTAACACTGGAGATCAGGAACCTTCATGTTTCCTTGCTTTGGGCGCGGAAGTTGTCGTATTTCTTCCTAGTCTCCTGCACGAACTTCTCATCTAGACCAACAGTGTAATCCACAATGGTGTGAATTCTCGTGATCGATCTCATGGAAGATGAGTGAACCTTCTTGCACCTGTCAAGATGCATTTTTAGGTTATCAAATGTGAGCCTTGTAACACAAATGATGTTCAGAGAGGCTTATGAAAATTCTATGTTGTCAATCAACTTCATGATGGCTTCTTTGAAGATCTAGGATATTTCTATGGTTGGCTTTCCTGGTAACTCCTTGATACCTTTTTCAATAATCACACGATGCCCTTCGACATCTTCCTGCACTTGATGGAGATCCTTCGTAAGAGATTGAATTACTTGAATTCGATGTTTCAAGGATTATCTTACCTCAATGATTTTTTCTTTATCGGGAATTACCCCAGCTTCCACCAATTCACTGAGCTTTACCTGCTTCATCTGTGACCATGATAGCAAGCATTTTTCCATATCTCTGCGCTCCTGGGAAAGTACACTTTTCTCCTTATCAAGCTTTGTGGTGAGCTTGGCCAGCCGAGTAGTTTTCTCGTCTGCAACAATTATAATCTGAGATTCGTGTTCTATGATCTTCTCATGGAAATCATACAACACCCTGCCTTTGGAAGCAAACTTCTCAGCTTTCTTGACAGTTGGGTCCTCAATACTCACCATCGCCAGCGGTTGTGCATTATTTGAAGATCCTGCAAGTCTCTTTACAACAGTGGGATAATGCTTTGCCCTCTGTTTGTACATATTGTGAGCTTGCTCCATTTCATCCAATCTTCCGTCCAAGATGTCCAATGTCACTTGCGCATCTACTTTTGCACTTTCATTGGTAACTTTTCCAAGCTGGACTCTTGTTACTGTGTAGTCTTCCATATTCACATCTCCTTCTTCTTGCGGTAGTATGCCAATCTCCGCATACTTGTGGCCAGTCTTGTCAACATTTAGCCTTGATTATACCTTTTCCTTTTTCTTCCCTTTAGCCTTTGGAGGGACTATCTCTTCGAGGTCGAGCTCCTCTGGAGAAATCATTTGCTTCTTCTGCTTCGATACTTGAGATATCAGCCAATGGGGAAGAAAGGAGGTGTGAACTTTTGGATTCACTGTCAACTCTATTGTCATTGTCACTTCTGAAATCATGGTCACTTCTAAAGTTACCATGGGTATTGTGACAATGGGAAAAGTGTCTGTCATCATTGCCCCTATAGACTGCACATTGAGCTGATCACATATTGATTCATTCATAAACCAATTAAATTCAATTTCAGAAGTGATATCATATGTTGGTGAAGATAGGATAAGAATGGATGATGAAGGACTTGACAAAATATCAACCATGTGAATGCTTGTCACCGAGGGAGTATCAAGCAAGGTCGATGTTGCAGGAATAGTGGATACCTCTACTGCAGGAATGCCTATGGTAGGAATAGGTGATGAAGGAATAGGAGGTGGAGTACTCGAATTTGGAGGAGTATGAGGAACACTAGAAATCACAGGCGATGACGTTCTGGGAATTTCCTCAACTACATTCTTGGTGGAGACATAGTTCTTTCTTCATCATTCCTAGGTTCCTGTTGATCACCCTCTTGTCTCTCCAATTCTGGTTCACCTTCGGAATCACCTTCAAATTCTTCTTCAGAATCTTCTTCAGACTCTTGTCCGTTTTCAGAAATTTCTTTTGCATCGGAGTCTACTTCTGTTGAGTCTTCATCTTCATTGGATTGGTCAGTAGAAATACTTTCTTCATCGGAATCTATCTCCTTTGAAACAATCATTTTTCCTTTAGAGCGAGATGGTTCAGATTCTATTGTTTCTCCTTCTGGAACGACCTGGGTATCTTTCTTGCCAACAGTAAACTTGATTCTAGGACCTCTTCGTGAAGAAGTGGGAATATCCGTTGATTTACTATTCATGTGGAGTTCTTGCTGTCAGCGAACTTCTGCTTCAGATTCTT
The DNA here is from genome assembly GCA_007258455.2 of Sequoia sempervirens. Taxonomy (NCBI): domain Eukaryota; kingdom Viridiplantae; phylum Streptophyta; class Pinopsida; order Cupressales; family Cupressaceae; genus Sequoia; species Sequoia sempervirens. Next base: position 18,744 of record VDFB02196866.1, read on the forward strand.
CTCCTTCTAAATCTGTTCTAAAACTTTCCATTTCAAAACCATGCTTGTGTAACCATTCTGCAATGTTGGATAAGATCGGTGCCAATCTCTCTCTAATTCTATTACTTTCTTTTCTAGACCATTGAATTGCAGGCAACGACTTCTTAGAAATTTCTAGTTCATCATAGACAACATTCATGATATCGACAGGATTTGTAAAATCCTCTAGTAGGTTAGCAATATCAAGGTCTCTAATATGTTGCATAGATAACTTGCAATAATACATTTTGCGAATGGCTTCTTCATCTCTGCAATCAACCCAAATGTCTTCAAAACGGTAGTTGTGATGATGAACTTTTTGCAATTGCCTTTTGACATCCCGGTAATCAAAATCAAACCTATACATGTAGGTCCCGATTGTCATGATTTGCATCTCAGCATAAACAGATTTGGCTTTTTGTACAGTCGGGATAGTATATCTACCGATTGTAAGTTGGAACTTGAATCCATGCTTGTGAATATTTTTTCGTTCTTTATGCACTAAAATCAACTGTCTGCACATCTCCATGAGAACCCACTTGTCTAAAGGATATCGTGGAAGCATGTAAGGGCAGCTAGTGTAGCACCCTACTCTCAAATAAGTAAATGTTGGGAATTGTAGAAATATGCATCCAACTTTACTTACCACCTTATAGGACTCATCAGATACCCTTCTCCTCTCGAGAATCAGATCAAAATTGAAAAGTAAAGGCACGAAGAAAGCATCAGTAACCCTCCATAAATGATGGAAGCTTTCCTTTAACTCCAGTTGATAGAAAAATTTATACACAAGTACCAACATTCAATTCCCTTTCATGGATAGACCTGGAAATTTCCTCATTACAGCTATTGCATACACCAAAAAAGAAGTCATATAGAATTTTAATGTAGAAGGAACATTGATTAGTTGTTCATGTATTTCATTGCTGATATGTTTGCCCCAATCAATGTGAACTTTTTGTCTTCTTATGATTCTGATGTATTCATACATCCAGTCATGAAAATTGGATGATTCAGGAAAGCCCTTCACTCTGCTAAAAAACGTGATCATATCTTTGACATCATCTTTGAAATCACTTCGCAAGAGTCCCTTTGTCCATCTGGAAACAGTTTGCCTAGGCTTCTTCAACCATTGGCTATTTATTAGGTTTTTAGCCTTATTGGGATCAACGTCATAGACTTCTTGTGTTTTTTGTATTGAGATATCAATGTACTTCTCCATCTGTGGGACTTTAAACACAATATCAAAGAAGTCAGGGTCAAATCTTAAAATCTCGTGCCCAGAAGAATCAATCACACTTCTGCTCTCCCTAATGTAGTGGGATGCAACTTGAAGGACAAATTATGTATTGTGCGCAACAGTAGGGAACATAGATACCAAATGTAGGTTACTGTGTACAATTGCTCTCATAGAATTAGGAAGAGGCTTCTTCTCAATTTTCCCAGTAAAATCAACCAAGTCTTGATGACCAACCTCTATGTCTTTTATCTCTTCCACCTTGGATACCACTACAATCGGCGGATAGACACCTTGATACTTATACTTCATTTTTTCTTTTTCTTTTGAAGACGACGGAGGTTTTCTGGTAGTCATCAGAGAGCAACTGAATCTACGATTAAGCAACTTTGAGGACCTCAAAAAGAGACTGCAAGATGTAGAGTCAAACCTTAGTCGAAAAATAGCATGGGGATGTGTGAAGTGAGCAACGATGATGAGAAAGCATGGAGTGAGTGACAAGGCATGTAAAACAATGCACAAAGTGGAAGGAGTGAGGTTTGGGACAAAACTGGCAAGTTTTGAAGTGTTTAGGAACAAAAATTGGGAAAATTGTAAGGCGCTGAAAATCAACGCCCTTGCACTTTGAAGCAAGAAGTTTGGTGCAATGGCACTAAAAAACGCCACTGCACTTTAGAGTTAGAGTATGCATTGAGGTCTTGGGGCGCTGATTTTTGGTGTTCTAACACCTTTGCCATGAAGTTTGCAAATGTAATGGCATTATACTTGAGCATTTCGGTATTGGAAAAACATTGAAAACAAAGCGTAGTGATGTTTGAGAACAATGCTTTTGCACTTTGAAGCATGGAACGCTTAAAACCTAATACTTGGAAATGTATTTTTGAGTACACTCGACCTTGACTTCACTTCCATGGCGCATAAAAATAATGCAACTTTACTCACAAATCATGAGTTTACTTCATTGTTCTTACTTGGGAATTCATTTTTTAGTACACTCGACCTTGACTTCACTACCATGGCGCATAAAAATAATGCAACTTTACTCACAAATCATGAGTTTACTTCATTGAGCTTACTTGAAGAGCTAAGTGAGCATATGTAAAATGCGTGGAAGAAGGAATAAATGAAAAATGTGCATGAAAGGAGAAAGGAACTCCCACATTTTAGGAAAGACACCAAAGATATGATAAAATATGTAAACACGAGTGGGATGATCAAATGAAGAAAAACGTGTAAGTATGAGAAGAAATAAAACGCGTGAGAGAGAAATAAGAGATTAAAAGAAGAGAAGAAAAACGTGTTTGGAGAAGAAGAAAAGAAACTTAAAAACAAAAACAAAATGCATTTATAAATCATTACACGATAAAATGCAGACATAGTAGAAAAAAAAAAGAGAGAAAAGAATAATAACATACCTGAGAAGAGAGATAAAAACCCTAGGTCGAATTGAAAATCTGCATAAAAATGTGTTTTTCTTGAGGTAGATGCTCACCCAACAAAGAGAAAATGGAGTGGAGACCAAGAATGACAAAAATGAAACAATAAAATCACTTTTAAGTGATTGGGGAAAGCAAAAATCCTAACTCAAGTTGCCCAATTAATTGAGGCATAAAAAGTGGCACGATAAGTGAAAAATGCAAATGACTTGAAAAAGTGCGCCTAAGCCAATTTTTGGCTAAGTCTGGGAAAAAGATGTAAAGGCACACTTTTTCAGCGCTTCTGCATCTTCAAACAATCACCTTTGTGCAAGAGCACTGATTTTTGGCACCCCTACACTTTTCAACACTTAGCCAAAAAATTGGATGAGTTGGGGCGCTCTTTTCAGGCACAACTACATCTTTCACAATTTAACTTATGTATGATTAGTGAGACTTCGTGAAGGAGCTCGTTTCGAAGGTCTTCACAAGGTGAACATAGGGGGATGCTCAAACTAACTATTTGAGGCTTTGGAAGGCATTACGAGGTGGCTCGAATATTACCTCATTTTGCATGCTTGAACTTCACGAACCTAGGAGATGGACAAGTTTTGTAGGGAGGTTATCCGTGGAACGAGTGCTGCTAGATTCCGCAATAACATCTAGCTCCTACTGGGGATATTCCTTCAACTGTTCTTCAAAACGAATGAAGGGAGAATAAATCCAGAATTCAAGTGCCTTTATCCATCCATTGGGCTTGGAGTCAGGAGACGACGACGACGACGTAAACTTATAACATAAAGACTCAAAAAGACTTAGAAATAAAAAGTATTTACATACCAATTCCAATTACTTTATTGTGTAAAGTGCTTCAGATTTTTCCCACTATGAGGAAGGGCAAATGGTGTTTCATCTCCGTATGCTAACAGGAAACTATTCTCACCATGCAACTGATGTATTTGGAAAGGCCATGTCCACAATGAGTCAATTTTTTTGTGCATACCTTTTGGTTCTCTCCATTTGTCCCATAGGAGAACGAGGTCACCAATTTGAAATTATCAAGACTTGGCTTTTTTGTCAAAAAGCTTCTTTACTTGGTCCTGGTGTTCCATGATGCGGTCAGCCACTTGAACCCGGTTCTCTTCCAATTCAGAGAGATACATAATATGCTTATCAATAGAGTTTTCAAACATCTCATCCTCGATGGCCTTAGCCAGTTTGGGGGCTGGTAGTTCCAAGGTTATAGGAATCTTGACATTCAACCCATACAAGAGTTGAAAAGGAGACATGTCAATTTCCCGCTTCAGAGTTATCCTATTTTCCCACAAAGCATCGAACAAGGCCTTGTGCCACAAACGTTGATTCTCATCTACCAACTTACGGATGATAGTCACCAAATTTTTGTTGCTAGATTTCGCCTAACCATTACCTTGCAGATAATAGTCAAAAGAATGTGACAAAGTTATGTTGTGCTTGAAACAGAACTCAATAATCTCATTGGATGAGAAGGTAGAAGCATTGTCAACAATGATCTTGTTCGGCACACCAAACCTGGAAATAATGTTTTCCTTTAAGAAACTACATACTACTTCAGAAGTAGCACACTTGGTAGGTATAGCTTCCACCCACTTGGTGAAATAGTCAGTAGCATTCAGGACATAGATGTGTCCTACACTTGATGATGGATTAACTACACCTATGAAGTTGATTCCCCACTGCTGGAAAGGTTCTTCAATCACAATAGGTTTCAATGGCAAGGATGCCAACCTAGGTCAGCCAACGAACTGTTGACACAATTGACACTTACGCACCCAAGAGTATGTGTCTTGAAAAAGTGTGGGCCAGTAATACTTCGCTCTCAAGATCTTGTGAGTAGTCACCGGCGCTAAGAAATGTCCACCACATGCCAAGTCATGATAACACTTCAATAGTTTTTGTTGTTGTTCATTATCAACACATCAGAGAAAGTCCCATCCATTGCACGCTTGTACAAGCCATTGTCCCATAAGACAAAAATTTGTTGATTTTAGCTTGATGGTTCTCTTTTCCTTTGGGGTCAAGTGATTGGGGAATTCCCCATATGTGAGGAAATGAGAGATGTTGGAATACCATTCATTAGTGGTACTAACAAACAGTACCATGGGAAGTGTACTTGGATCCACCTCTTCATTATCTGAAACTTCTTCATCCTCTGAAATTTCTTTATCTGGATTATTTTCAGTGATAAGCTGAAAAATTCCACGTCCATGTATCAACTTAGTGGGTTTGATTTCCAAATCTTATTCCTAAATTTTGGCAATCCAATTGCCTCTTTTTGTTCCAAATTCCTATTGTGTTAGGATAGACTTAACAGTGAAATCTGGGACTAGAACCTTGACATGGCTACTTAGGATATAGAACCAAAAATGCTTAACAGCTTTGACAACTACAAAAGCATGCTTCTCCATTTGAGAATATTTCAGCTCATAATTCTTCAGAGGGCAGCTCATGAATGCAATGGGAGATTCAAAGCCTTCATTATTTTCTTGTACCAAGATTGTTGAGAGTGTATGCTCGGAAGCATAACTGTACATGATAAAATCTTTAGTGTAGTTGGGACAGACCAACATAGGCGCGTGAGCAATGACCTCCTTGCTATCATCGAACACTGCTTTCCCTTCTGTTGTCCAATGGAATGTGGTGTTACCCTTCATCATATTTACAATATGATGAGTCTTTTCAGCAAAGTCTGGGAGAAACCTCCTTAAGAAGTTTACCTTGCCAAGGAAGGAATGGATAGCCTTCTTGCTTGACGGCAGGGTGAGAGATTTAATTCCATTGACCCTTTCCAAGTCAATCTTAATTCCCTCTGTAGATACAACGTGACCGAGAAGTTTACCTTCTGTCACCCCAAAAGTTGACTTTTTGGGATTTAGGGAAATACCATGTTGACGACATCTTTCAAGAATTTTCCTCAAATGGTAGAAGTGTTCATGACGTTGCTTAGAGAAAACTATGAGATCATCAAGATACACCATGATAAACTTACCCATCACATCGCAGAAAGTGAGATCCATAGCACATTGGAACGTGGCGCCAATGTTGATCAAACCAAAAGGCATCCTGCGATATGCAAAGGTCCCCCATGGCGTCATGAAAGTAGTTTTTTGTTGATCACTTGAATTAACTTCAATTTGGTTGCAGCCGGAAAATCCATCCAGCATGGAGAGCATCTCGGATCTAGTTACATTTTGTAGGACTTGGTCCATCACTGGAAGGGGATAATTGTCTTTGAGTGACAACTGGTCTAGATTTTTGAAATCTACACAAATGTAGATTTCGTCATTCAACTTATGAACAAGGATGATATTAGCTATCCATGTTGAATGATGGATAGGGAATATTATCTGTGCATTTAGCATCTTTTGAACTTCTACCAGAATTGTTCCATAAATCTTGGGATTGTACTGCCTCTGCTTTTGTTTGTAAGGCAAAGCTCCAGCCTTGAGGGAAATATCATGTCATACTTCTTTAGGCCAAAATGATTTTAGATCTTCATACGAATATGCTAATACATCCATATACTCTTGTAGTAACTGAGCAAACTGTCTTCTTTCTTCGGTCGTGCAATATTTTCCAATGTTCACCATCTTAGGTTTAGCTTCAGTTCCCAAATTAATTTGTTCCACTTCATTAGATGAGTCAAAATATGAGAGTTGCTTTTTAATGTAGTGGTCATGCTTATTGTTAAAATAAATATTCAAACAGCTCCCTTCAGGTTTCTTTTTGTGAATGTGTGTGCGTCGGCCTGTGAGTCACCGAGTTTGGTCAGCTTTTCATTGAGTTTTGATCTCCCGCTGTACGCATCCTCTCTTCGCAGCTTCGGGTAGCGGCTTCCCTTTCGAGTCCTGAGAGGCTGCGCTAGGCATCCACGTGTCTCGCTCGCGGAGATTCTTATTTCTTTTTGCCTTGAATTCTCTTCGAGTTGCGAAAGCCTTCTGCCGGGGCCATCACTTCTAAAGATTGTCAGAGGGACCCACATCTTGCTACGTGGCGGCATATCGCAAGCTTTTCATGCAAAGATGAAATAAGCAGCTGCGGGCTGCGAAATGCTTCTGCAGGCCTTCTTTTATTTTGGTGGGCCCTACCTTCTGCCAGGTGGCAGCCGTTCGCAGCCTTTTCAACGCAGCAAGGAGGTGACCACCGCGGGCTGTGAAACGCTACCATGCGTCTTTCGCACCCGGTTTATGCAGCTTTCTCTCCATATCGGGAAGGACCTCGGCCCCTTGAACACGTGTTGCTTCTTTGCAATCTCTCGGCAGCAGTAAGAGGAATTCTCATTCGGGCAGCGACGGGCTGCCACGTGCCTTACACTGATCGTCGAAGCATGCAATAGGTTGGCTGAGGGAAACTATGCTATTGGGTGCCGCTCTTCATGAATTCTAAAGCGGTGGATGACACTTGTAGCCTCGGGCTTGGCTGGGATCACTACCATCATTGCAAAGGGTGCGCCTGCACCTGAATATCCAAATGTTGTGTTCTAACTCGTTGCCATTGTAATGGCATTGGAAATCTTTTGATTCTGACATCATTACAGAGGATTGTGGGATCTTTTCTGTTACAGCTTTCCAAAGCGGTGGGAGTTTTCTCTCCAGCTATATATATACTCTCTCTGTCAACCAGAAAAGGGGACGGTCCAACAGTAAATAGAGGAAGAATTTAAGAAAAAGGATACTGGTTTTAGCAAGAGACACCAGGCCTCTCTTATATGTTTTATTTGCAAGAAACTTTCAGACTGTGCGAACTATTCGGCCTTTTTGTTTTTCATGTATTGATCAAACTGTAAACTATGTTTTTTATTGTCTTAAGCATTTCATTTGACAAGACTTCTATATACTGAATACAAGCTTGCTTATCTAAATCATGTCTAAATGACTCTTCTTAGTAGTAAGGGTGTATGCGATACTATTTTATGTCAATAAATGAATTGTTTACGCTATAGCTTTAAGTCTCTGACGCTTTGGAACGTGACAACACCATTCAGGCCCTTAAATCCATGATTTATCGTGCCCATCAGCAGATTTTGGCGCATCGCCTTAGATTAGACTTTCCTTCATTGTATCCATTTCCTTTTCCCTTTCCAAAACCCATTATAGAAGAAGTCGGCTTCTTTAAAAATTCGGAGGTTACTCAGTTTGGTGCAAAGGGGTCCCCCTTGAACTGAGTTTCCCATAAGGCACTGTTACCTCGTCAATTTTTGGCGTCAACAATTTGTCCTTTTTCTGGCACGCCCGATGGGACCTGAACTAATGAAATTGCCTTATAGAGGGGTGTATGAGCCATCGGCCTGTAACTAGATCCCAGGCTAAAAATAACCCAGGTTTACTAATACCTCCGCTAGGGACAGTCCAAGCCGCAAATCAGTTAGTAACCGTTTCATTCCCACTGCCCTTTCCTCTCACCATGTTGTCAGCCGCGAATAGAAACTATGTAGAATGGGATGCTGGAAGTCCCCTGGTGGCTCCAGTAGTGCCTTTTGTTTGGGGCGCTATCCCAGTTTCGGCCCTGAAAGCTCTTCCTAAATTTGCCGGGGACAACACAAAAATATCAGCAGAACATTTGCAGGATGTAGCGGATGTATGTCTGGTACATGATATTATAGCGCAGAATGTAGCCCGGAGGCTCCTCGTTGCGTCCTTCAAAGGCAAGGCCCTGGATTGGTACCGGACGCTGACTCTGAATTCAATTCGCACTTGGGATGACCTCGGAGATCCATTCTATGAAAGGTTCTCAAATGACGGAAATTGTTCTTCATTATATTATCAGCTATCTGTCATAAGACGAGCGCCCCAGGAGGCCCTGACAGATTTCAATGCCCGATTTCACTCAAATTGGCAGAGGATTCCTGCGACTATCCGCCCGACTCCAGAACTGGCATTCATATTTTATCTAAAGTCCATTAACCCCGACATTTTTGTGATGATCAAGTCTTTGGGAGGAGCCACTTTACCAGATGCTTATGCTACCGCTATCAAAGCAGAGAACATTTGATAGATTGCGGGAAATTGCCTCCTCGACAGATTGCGGGAAATTGCCTCCTCGACCTATTGTACCGATATTTCTTGAAATATCAAACGCAGCACAAGAGGTTGCATCGACCAGTGCGCCAGCAACTCCCCAGTCGATGTACTCATATGCAGCCGCTCCTGAAAACTTGGCTTCCACATCGTGTTCTCCCAAGGATGAAATGGGCGACCTCAAGGAGATGTTGCGAACTATGGCGAATGATATAACAACTCTCAAGCGGAACCAAGCAACGCCTCCACGGCCCGCATATCAAAACTATCAAGGTGGGCAGTCTACTTATCAGCAAAATCAATATCAGAGTGCGCCTCGCACTAATCCATCAGCGCCGACTACCAACCAAATAGTTCTGGTGCCTACGCCGCTGGCAGGTGCATCGCCAAGCTCAAGTAGAGATTTAACCACGGGACAAAATAATCTTATTGATGACATCAATCCATGGTGTTTCCCCTGCAACGATGCACATATGCCCCAAAATTGTCTGCGTGGCAACTTACAACAGAAGGTGGCAGAGCAACGCAACCAAGGTACTACAATAGAAAATGGAGAATACATATGTGCCTCGGCAATGGAGAATGCGGTCCTTACCGCGCAAATGTAAGGAATGTCTTTAGAGCAAGAGTTTGATATTGCTCCTGATCACGCACTCTTCTCCTAGATGGAAGACAAGGAAAAGGTGTTTGCTAATGACACATTCGTAGCCGAAACGCCGCAGGTGCAATCTGACTATAACATACGCTCAAAGAGGAGATTCACCAGTGAGCCTGTTGTTTCACTTTTGGACAGCCCGCAATGCAAAGGCGTGTCCGATCAAATTCTCGGCGCTTCGACCGTCTCTTCGCCTTCTCAACCACGGAAGGAGATTATTATAACAAAAGCAAAGGAGCAGAAATCTCCGAGCTCGTCACCTTTTAATGTGGTGGAGCAATTGAAGAAATCATCCGCTAATGTGTCTTTATGGGACATACTAGCTATCCCAGAATAGAAAACTATGCTACAAAAGGCACTTCAACAAGAGATCAACTCAGCACCAACAGAGCCGTCTGCCAGTACAGAGGTGGTTTTTCAAATTCCACTAGCTAAGGTTCTTGCAGACAAAGCAAAGGAATCCCATGCGGAATGCGGAGGTAGGACAAAACCTCAACCCTTCTTCCTGACTCTCATTATAGGGGAAAAGCTATTACACAACGCCATGATTGATTCTGGCGCTAGTACAACGGTTATGCCAAAACTAATAGCCGAAGCCTTAGGGCTCAGCTACGAACCTATGAAGAAGGGGGTGATGCAGTTAGATGGAAATAAAGTTGATACGGTGGGTGTCATCAAAGCGCTTTCGTTAACTCTATTTGTCTGCCCAAGTATCACGGTCCCGCAAGATACTGTAATCATAGATGTTCCTCCTATGTTCGGTCTTTGTCTATCTCGAGAATTTACTTCAAAGGTGGGCGGATATTTGTCTTTAGATTGGTCACATCTAATACTTAGGACCAAGCATGGTGCGAAAATGAAGATAGAATCGGAGGCTCTACATTCCGAACATGTGGCCGATGAGGCCCTGATCAATTTTGAGGCCGCACATACCTCTATCACCAAGCAGGACATGTATGGTGTCGAACTCCTAGAGGAAGAGGAGGTGAGTGGAGACCGAAATGATAAGGAAGATGCTATGTTAAGCGAACACATAAACAATGATCCTTTCGGAAATTATCATGCTACCGGATTGGGCACATATGTGATTTATGATGAAGACCAGGTTCTTCCGAAGGTTGCCAAAGAATCTGATGATAACCAAGCAAATGAGCTGTGGACATTGTATTTTGACGGAGCGAGGAGCAAAGTTGGAGCTGGAGCCAAGGTATGTCTAATATCCCCACAAAATGAAAAGTTGTTGAGGTCTTTCCGATTCCAATTCGCCTGTTCAAACAATGAGGCTGAATATGAAGGGTTAGTCCAAGGCCTTAGCCTAGCGGAATGAATGGGTATTAAGCAATTGATTGTGTTCAGATATTTTGAACTAGTAGTTAATCAGGTCCGGGGAATCTCCGCAGCGAGGAATGTCCGAATGAGATCCTATCGGTATCGAATTTGGGACCTGATTGAAGGATTTGAAGCTTTCAACATCCTAACCATTCCCCGAACGCAGAATAGCGATGCAGATCGCATGGCAGTGATCGGTGCTCAATTTGATCCTGTCTCTGACTTGCTTCGGAACAAATATTTAGTATGAGTGCTTGTTCGACCAGCGATTCCCGATAATGATCAGAGTTGGCAAGTCTTTGAGAGCGATGAGCACATCGCCTCGTTTATCCAGCACTTGGGAGAATTCGCTGATCAACTTCAACCAAAGATCGCCGAGGCCTATGAAGGACAAATTATGCAGCTCAGGTCAAATAAACTTCCAAAAGGGTTAGTTACTCTCAAGAATTTTTTCGATTGTAATGACGCCCGAAATGATAAGCGGAAGTTCGTGGCAGACAAAAGTGATTATGAAAACCTTCAGGTCTCCGATGGCAGGAATCTCCAGGTCCGAAAAGATGTCCCACAGCGAGATAGAGAAAGGCTTATCAGTTTCTGCGAAAAATATGGAGTAGTGGCCTGGTCCTACGATGATTTGGAGGGTTATGATTTTTGCATCATTGAGCACACTATTGAACTAATAGAAGGTGCAAAACTAGTCCGACAGAAACAGCGGCTAGTCAACCCTAAAGTTGAGGCCTTGATGGCACAAGAGCTAACCAAACTCATTGAGTCACGTATTGTCTTCCCAATCAAACATAGTACTTGGGTATCAAATCTGGTACCAGTCAGAAAGAAGAATGGCGATATCCGCTTATGCATGGACTTCCGAGACCTGAACAGAGCATCTGAAGGATCACTATCCATTGCCTTCTATGGAGTCAATCCTCCAAACTGTCGCAGAATCGGAAATGTTCTCTCTGCTGGATGGCTTCTCTGGCTATAACCAGATTCGAGTTAAAGAAGAAGACCAGCACAAGACTACGTTCACCACCAAGTGGGGAACATTTGCATATGCTAAAATGCCCTTTGGTTTATCCAATGCAGGGGCAACTTTCCAACGGGCTATGGACATCACATTCAGAGAACTGGTCAATAAGTTTATTCTAATCTATTTGGATGACCTTACTGTGTTCTCTAAATCTAAGGATGATCATTTTGATCATTTGGAGATAGTTTTTAAAAAATGTCAAGAGTTCGGGGTTTCCTTAAATCCAAATAAATGTGTTTTCGGAGTACCGCAGGGTAAGCTGTTAGGGCATGTTGTGTCTAAAGAAGGTATTTCAATTGATCCTGAACGAGTAAAGGCTATCAAGGAACTTCCCCTTCCGGTAAATAAGAAAGGTGTCCAGTCTTTTCTCGGCAAGGTAAATTTCATCAACAAATTTATTTTTGATTTTGCGGGAATGATTAGGCCGATCACCCTAATGCTAAAAAAGGATCAAGCTTTCAAATGGACAACAGAAGCTCGGGAGGCTTTTGAAAAGATCAAGGAAGCGATCTCCACATCCCCGGTGCTGATTAATCCAGATCAATGCAAAGATTTTATAATGTATGTCTTTAGTAGCAAGTCCAATATTGCTACTGTCCTGACTCAAAAAGATGGCGAAGGAAAGGGAGAGCATCCAGTGGCGTTCTATTCCCGAACCCTAAAAGAATATGAGGCAAATTATAACTTCGTAGAAAGACAGGCCTTTGCAATAGTAAAAGGACTTAAAAAGTTTCGTCATCTAATTTCCTGTAACAAAGTTGTGGTATATGCCGCACATTCTAGTGTGCGAGAATACATCATGGAAGGAGAGATCACAGAAAAAAGGGCTAATTGGATTACCAAGATCCCGGAGTATGACATCGAGGTCATGTCTACTAAGACTATTAAAGGAAGAGGACTCTGTGAGTATATGGCACAAAACGAGGAGATACCTGCCAAGGAGGAACAGCCAGAACTCGTCCTGATAAATGAATCAGGATCGGAAGACGATTGGCTGAAAAATAGAATGAACTTCATGCAAACCAGAAGGTATCCGCCAGGCCTCTCATCCCAAAAAAGAAGGTACTACCGGCTACAGAATTGCGGATATACGCTGATAGGAGTTCTTTTCAAAAGAAATTTCAATGGTGTGCTCCTGCGATGCGTTACTTCAGGGGAGGCGCAGAGGATTCTCGACGCATTTCACAATAGCGACAAGGGTGGACATTTCTCCGCCAAAACTACCGCCATCAAGGTCCTGCGAGCTGGATATTATTGGCCTACACTTTTCAGTGATTCCTACTCTCTGGTAAGGGCTTGTAAAAAATGTCAGTTCTTCTCTGACAGAAGGAAAAATTCAGCGATGCCCCTTAAACCTATCATGGCGAATGAACCATTTGCACAATGGGGCCTGGACTTCATCGGAATGATCAACCCAGTTTCTAGTGCCGGACATAAGTGGATTTTAACAACTACAGACTATTTCACAAGGTGGGTGGAAGCTGTTCCCCTTAAGGGGGCAACAGAGACAAAGATTGTAGACTTCCTCGAAGCACTGGTGACAAGGTTCGGCCCTCCAAAGATAATCATCTCGAACAACGCCAGAGCATTTCTAGGTACAAAGGTATGTCACTTTGCATTAAAAAATGGCATATTCTTTAAAACATCATCAAACTATTATCCACAGGGAAATGGCCTAGCCAAGTCGACAAACAAAAGCTTAGTCCGACTCCTTAAAAAGGTTGGCTCAGAACACTAGAGGGAATGGCATAAAAATCTCTGAAAAGTGCTCTGGGCCAACCGCATAACTCCTAAGCAAGTCCTCAAGACTTCGCCCTATGAGCTGGTATATGGGAAGGAGGCGCTGTTACCTATCTCCATGGAGATCCCAGCAATACAATTATTAAAGTCTCTTGAGATAGAACAAAATGAAGCCATGGAGGTTCGGCTCGCCGAACTATTGGAAGTACAAGAAAAAAGGGAGAATTCCCTAATAACAATGATAAGCCGTCAACAGGTGGTCAAACGATGGTTCGACAAGAAGGCTTCCGACCAAGGTCTGAAAAGTGGAGACTTAGTGCTAAAATATGACAGCAGAGCTGCAAAGCCAGGTCAGCACGGTAAATTCGATAGCCTATGGGAGGGACCCTTCAAAATTATTCGGGCCAGGCAACACAACGCTTTTGAGCTAGAAAATATGGAACAAGAGCCGTTAGGAATCCCGGTCAATGAGATTCATCTTAAATTGTTTCATTAGGCATTATGCTCTACCTTGTACAGTTGTAAATAATGCTTTTGTTTCCTTTCCTGTGTGTGGCCTGTTCTTTTTCTAAAATCAGTTGTCTTTCTACGCATTTGCTCATTATCATTGGCGGGTAAAACACCAGAGTTGCTTTACACAAAATACACTCATGCATGGAGAAATAGCATGCAAAACTTGCAAACCCAGAAAATTTTAAACACATAAGCAAAAAAAAGCATGGATTTTCCTTAAAACGAGAAGTATATATTTATATATATGTTCTTTAGTTAAAAATGGCTGGGAGGCCGATTTACAAAATGTACAAGTATCTGGGTACATTATATATATGATAGCCTTTTATCAGGCTCATCTAAAACAGGAAAGTTACATGTTGAGCAAGCAGGCAAGGGAGTTATCTATCCAAAGGAATGGCTGACAGCAACGGACGCATTCACTGCAGCATTCGCTTCTTCCTCGTCCACGGGCTTGTCGGCGGCACTGGTATCATCATTTGGCACAACCGCCAGTGGTGGTGGGAACACTAGGTTCCTGAAGTCAGTGTACCAGTCTACGTCGTAGAAAGGTATCACGTTGTAGCTCTGAAACAGGAAGTGAAGGGCCTGAGTAACCCTCTGCTAGTGCTGGTCACAGGTCTGCAGGTGGAACTCGCTAAGAAATGGCAGCCAAATGACAACAGCTTCTTCGATAAAGCGACGCAGGTCGCTGGCTGTTGACAGGCCTATCCCATATGCAGCATGTGCAACGACCTCACCAAGCCCATTCAAGTATTTCTTCGAGAATATTTCCTTCACCAGCCTCAGGATAAGTGGCCGGGGAACGCTGATGTCCAGCATGGACGCTACAAAGTGTGAACATATGTCGGTATTCACCCTATACTTATCCTCATATTCTACGCAATACTTGCCTAGGACCCACTTAATGGCTACCAGAACTAGTGAATGCTTGTTCTTCGTCATCATTTTCAGCCTTCTAGTGGAGATCTCGCCTAATAATGTCGTCTGTGATTTAAACGAGGTTAGGCGAATTGGAGTATCCATTCGTCCTGACACTGTCCCTAAGTCTCCTAAGATAATGCCGAATTTACTCACCACCTAACCTATGAAAGGACTTGCTTAGCAATCTGCTACTGACCTATCACCTCTTAAACGCTAAGTATGTTTGCTCGCTATCTACTGGCCTATTTATAGAAAATTTGACAAGACATGTGCCAATCCGCCTCTAAGAAACGTGATGTATGCTGGCTGCCATCTCGAAGGCCAAGTCTGCGTTTGTTCACATCTAGGGCTGGTACATGCATGATAGCACGGCTCAAGGCATGCTTAATTAAATGAAGTTGATTAATTAGCTTTAAAGATGTGGCACTTGTCGGTGAAAGGACATATGGTCGTAGGCTATTGTGTCATATCTCAAGTGCATCCCAGAGCCCAAGGCAATACTCATATCTTTTTCAAGCGGTGATCGTTTGCTTAGCGTAATCATTCCGGCCGAGATATTAATTGCCAGCGCATGTTAACGCAGGGTTGGAAGGCTAGTTGCAAGCTCAATTTCCAAGGAAATCAAGGCGTATCACACGATCTCTTAAAAGCAATGATGAAATACGGCCGCCTCGAAATAGCAATCAGTTCATCTTGCACGAGTTGTAGGATTAATGGTACATGCCGAATTAAATGCAAAAGGTTTGCTTTCACCTACCACCTTGGGAAAGGTTGCTATTATTGCAACGAAAAGGCTTAAATATTTCAAAGGCTTTTACAAACGCAGGGAAGTGCAAAGTGTTTTCGGTCTGTCTATATAGAGCAAGCAAATTTGCAAGTCAAGAGCTTACAAATTCTGCAGAGAAATAAAAATGTCAGAATCTTCAGCCCAGCAGATGCAAGAAGAGATTAGCCAGGAACTGTTCACGGCTATTCGTTCTTCGGCCGAGGTATACGTGTACGAGGATGTAGCATATGCCACGCCTAGTATACCCACGAAGACGAGAAGAGCTCACACGGAGGAGTTGGATAGACCCAAGGAATGGAGTAACCAGAAAAAGGTTAAAGAAAAATAGGATAATATCTACGACCCAAAGCTTGCAAAGAACCCTAAATCTCTCAGAGAGGTGGCTTGTGCAAGGTTATCAGCAGCAAAGGCAGACCAATCCACGGCAGGTACAGTCTGGTATAGCGGTCTCCCACAATACATGGTCTCATTGGTGCACTATTGCCCAGAGGTGGTCGACGTGGCTTTTCAGCGCTATAATCCAGATACTCACTACATTGAAGGTCGCAATTTAAGGGTTCATATCAGCCCAGAAGCTATCTGGCACATGTTATGTATCCTGGATCCAAGCAGAAGGAAGGAAACTATCGAGCCTTTTCGCCCAAACAAGGGGGAGAAAATATGGAAGAAAATGAAAATCGACTCCAATTTCTTGTTAGAAGAAACTAGTAAGAAAGGTATCGCGTCCGCTAAAGCACCAAGTATCCCATTATCGCGTGGTTCATTCCGCGAGGATCTTCAGGACCCCATGTCCATGCTGGCATTTTTTTGCGGCCGAGACTCCGATGAGAAGATCGAGGCTTTTCAGCTAGGCCCTGCAATACAGTTTCGCAAGCAGCATGAACTCTTCTGGTATGATTTTGCTGAATTCATGGTTGAAGAAATGATACATCAAATGGAAAATTATCAGGCGGAAAAGAAGTTTAGATTCCTTTCCTACCTGGTCCACATGTTCCTGCATCAGAATCCAGATTTTTTCGCCCGATTTCTTCCGCTATCAATTTTTGATGAGCAAAACAAAGGAAAGCCAGTGTCTACATGGACACCTTTCCTTTCCGCAACATATGACTATTATGCTTTCGCAGACTATTTCATAGCCCCGGTTTTGAATGATTTGATCGGAGAAAGTGATATCGTCCGGCTCACCACGGAGCAGACTGGATTTATGCAAGGCTACACCCCTGCTTGTGACTGGTTCTTAGGCAAGGATTTCACAATCCTTCGAATGCGGGGTTTTACTGGAAAACATTTCCTGCTCTCGGCTTGCGTCACTGATAGAGTGCTCGCACTGGAGGTTTTCTGACAGGTGTGTGTCATTGATTTCACCTTCTGTAGCAGTGAAAGTGTCAAGAAGAAGGGATTCTTCACTTGCCCGAAGAGTTTCAAGTCGGTAACACTAGTTAAAAAACAATCGCACAAGTTGTTAGAGGAGAAGCTGGCACATCTAGGGTTGGTACTGGTAAATGATAAGTGGGAGTACAACCCTTTCAACGACCTGCCAGAGCCACATATGAAGGTTACCCATGTTCCCCGACCATACTAGGAGAAGCGGCTTAATACGCAGACTGATAGAGAGGAAGATTTTGTTGAATTAGCGCAAATCCCTATACCGGATACCAGAGGTCTATGGCACAAGTTCTACTTTCCTGTGGCCGTTTTCAGGGACAATCTTCCGATGGAGTGCAGCATGTATAACAAGTTGAAGAGGGATGAGGAATGGAATGATGAAAAAATAAGGGCTTTTTGGAAATATCGCTAGGAAATAGCGCAGTTGGATGCTCCTTATAATCAATTGAAGGACGACCAGGAATTTGATAGATGGTGGAATGAAGGCCACCCCAGCTCAAACTCTAGTGCTGACAGGAGCGAAGATTCGAGGAGCATGAAGAAGAAGCGGCGGTATCATCCTCTTCGGCGCAAAAGGGTGAGGCTTCCAAGCAGACCGCCTATGTGGCCACTAATGTACATTTTAATATATCAAGGGGCTTGCTTACACGCACTTGGGCCACTAAACCGGCCCGGCTAACGCCTCATCAGAAGGATCCGACTGTCAAAGTTAGTGAGGGTCCACTTGCGAAAAGGCAGCACACGGAAAGTATTATCGGAGGTGTTTTGCAAAAACCCGTCGGAGGAGAAGTGCCCGCTGCTAGCCAAATGCCAGAGTTTTCGGGAGAGTCACGAACGATCCTGGAACCACCGCCGACCAGTCAACAGGTACATTTCGCTCCTTCTTCTCTTGCATCTCATTCCTTCGTATCCGCCCCTGCTCCATTGGCAACTCCTGCCATAAGCCCGAGCCCTCCACCTTCTGCTTCTGGTCCAGCTTATTCGGTCGGATTTGCCTAGTTTTCACAGGCCCAACCGGTTATAATTACTCCTCCGAGTATGCTCACGCCTACTGCTATCGCTCAGTCTTTCCTCACCTCACTTTCAGAAAATGTTCCCTCTGTCGGCCCCCATTCTTTTTCCGCTATGCTTACTGATCATTTTCCATTACAACAAGCCGATACCCAGTCAGCAACTATCCTTTCTCGGCCAATTAGCCTTACGACTGAATCTCTGATTCAGCCACTACAAATGCCTAGCCCTGCTGATAGTTCTCAGGCCAAGCTATGGAACGTGCCACACTTTTCTTCGCAAACTGTCACTCTCCAGAAGAAGCAAATGCGTGCGCCTATGAAAATTATCTATCCCTATGCCCTACCTTCTGGTGTTCCTTTCGCAGGTGGGCTAGTTTCATCACCAGTTGAATTCATAGCACAGATAGATTGTGGAAAGGAAGCGCGCGCAAATAGAATGAGGTGACGCAAGGCAAAGGATGACAATGCTCCCGTCGAGCCGAGAGTACAAGCTTCGTATGATGAGGCCCGGTGAGAATTAAAATTTGCAACCATGTACCCAAGGATAAGCAAGCCTCAGGGAGAAATGCAACCCGAAGATTATGAGATCTATGCTGTCGGACTTGACATGAAGATAGCCCGACCGCAAGATAAGGTCGAAATCATGGAGGAGACGCAATGGGTGGTCACTTCCGACTTCCTCAAAACTGGTCATCAGTTAAAGAAGAAAGATGAGCAGTTCAGGGCAGCCAAGGAAAGGGTGGGCTTTCTAGAGACAAAGGAGAAATCCTTAGAGGCAGATATCGCCTGAATAACTGAAAGGGCGCTAACAGTAGAGAATGAGAGAAACAGGCTTCAGGGCGAAATTGTGAAAACTCAGGTTGCCGACCCAGGCTTAGTAAAAGATTTGCAAAGCCAGAACCAAGCAGCGCAGCAGAGCCTACGGTCAAAAAAGGAAGAGCTTGAACGCATCCGCCTTGAATATAGTCAGGGGATGGCACAAAAGGGTGAGGAGTTGGAGCGCCTACAAGAGCAGTATCAGCAAAACATACAGGAGAAGGAGGCCGAATTCAAAAACCTGAAGGCTAAGCTAGAAGAGGAGCTCCGAGAGACAAAGGTTTCTCTGGAGGAGCAATCGGCTAACCACTCCCGAGCTGAACAAAATTGGAATAAAGAAATGAACAGCTATGCGGAGCAGTTAGCGTCCAAGAAAAATAAGAAGGCAGAATTAGTCGAGTCCCTCATTTCAAGAGACGCGGAGATTTCTTCACTTAAAGCCTCTCTGCTACCTGCCCCTGCCCAACCTGATGTCATCCCGCTGGTTAGGCAATTGTACATTTCTCACTGGGAGAAAGTCAAGACCTTCTGCCTAACACTGCAGCCTACCCTTCGATTCATCGACAAGGAATCAAGACTCAATCAAGAAGCTCACGACACAATGGAGCAGTTCCCGCGTTTCATCCTGGAAAAGGTTCCTGAGGCAAGGGACTTTCTCAACAAGCTATACTCTGTCTCGGACGAAATCCTTGTTGAGGCGGGTATCGAAGATCGGGACATTGTTGTTCAAATTGCCAATAAATTTATCCATTCTCACTCTGTTTTCCAGTGCACTAAGGCAGCAGCGACTTTTCTAAGCAAGGCACTTGACGGCATATGGGGAAGTTTCTCTGAGTTAGGCAAGCGGGGGCTGCCATCCCCATTCTTCGAGGATGGCTCCATTGCCACAACTACACATATTGCAGAGGCTATTGAGCAGAAGGAGAACAACCCGGAGGCATTCAGGGAATTCGGTAGCTCCCCAACGGCAGCTGACATTGAGGCAATCATTCATCCGCTCTCACAACTGCTTTTTCATATCCAAGCAAGCGACAGCCTACTTGAGGTGCTGCCTCACAAGGAAGCTATTGATCTCTGCAGGGCACAAGAAAATTTGCGCAACATGGCAAATTCGTCTGAAAGTGAATGGTCGCCCTTGCAGGCTGCTCTTTCCAAACTCTAACTCCATTCACCCTATGGATAAAAGCTCTGGTCTGCAAAACCAGAGAGTTTTTGGGTTCTCTGTTCCTTATCCAAAACGCCCCTGATAGTCGCCAAAAGTTGTTAAAATAAATATTCAAACAGCTCCCTTCGGATTTCTTTTTGTGAATGTGTGTGCGCCGGCCTGTGAGTCGCCGAGTTTGGTCGGCTTTCCATCAAGTTTTGATCTCCCGCTGTACGCATCCTCTCTTCGTAGTTTCGGGTAGCAGCTTCCCTTTCGGGTCCTGAGAGGCTGCACTGGGTGTCCACATGTCTCGCTCACGGAGATTCTTATTTATTTTTGCCTTGAAGTCTCTTCGAGTTGCGAAAGCTTTCTGCCGGGGCCATCACTTCTAAAGATTGTCAGAGGGACCCACATCTTGCTACGTGGCGGCATATCGCAAGCTTTTCATGCAAAGATGAAATAAGCAGCTGTGGGCTGCGAAATGCTTCTGTAGGCCTTCTTTTATTTTGGTGGGCCCTACCTTCTGCCAGGTGGCGGCCGTTCGCAACTTTTTCAACGCAGCAAGGAGGTGAACACCACGGGCTGCGAAACACTGCCACGCGTCTTTCGCACCCAGTTTATGCAGCTTTCTCTCCATATCAGGAAGGACCTCGGCCCCTTGAACACGTGTTGCTTCTTCACAATCTCTCGGCAGCAGTAAGAGGAATTCTCATTCGGGCAGCGACGGGCTGCCACATGCCTTACACTGATCGTCGAAGCAAGCGATAGGCTGGCTGAGGGAAACTATGCTATTGGGTGCCGCTCTTCATGAATTCTAAAGCGGTGGATGACACTTGTAGCCTCGGGCTTGGCTGGGATCACTACCATCATTGCAAAGGGTACGCCTGCACCTGAATATCCAGATGTTGTGTTCTAACTCATTGCCATTATAACGGCATTGGAAATCTTCTGATTCTGGCATCATTACAGGGGATTGTGGGATCTTTTCTGTTACAGCTTTCCAAAGCGATGGGAGTTTTCTCTCCAGCTATATATATACTCTCTCTGTCAACCAGAAAAGGGGACGGTCCAACAGTAAATAGAGGAAGAATTTAAGAAAAAGGATACTGGTTTTAGCAAGAGACACCAGGCCTCTCTTATATATTTTATTTGCAAGAAACTTTCAGACTGTGCTAACTATTCGGCCTTTCTATTTTTCATGTATTGATCAAACTGTAAACTGTGCTTTTTATTGTCTTAAGCATTTCATTTGACAAGACTTCTATATATTGAATACAAGCTTGCTTATCTAAATCATGTCTAAATGACTTTTTTTAGTAGTAAGGGTGTATGCGATACTATTTTATGTCAATAAATGAATTGTTTACGATATAGCTTTAAGTCTCCGACGCTTTGGAACGTGACAACACCATTCAGGCCCTTAAATCCATGATTTATCGTGCCCATCAGCAGATTTTGGCACATCGCCTTAGATTAGACTTTCCTTCATTGTATCCATTTCCTTTTCCCTTTCCAAAACCCATTATAGAAGAAGTCGACTTCTTTAAAAATCTGGAGGTTACTCAGTTTGGCGCAAAGGGGTCCCCCTTGAACTGAGTTTCCCATAAGGCACTGTTACCTCGTCAATTTTTGGCATCAACACTTATCAAAAAGCTTCTCTAAGGATACTAATCATTTGGGAATCTTATTCCCTCTGAGTTGCAAATATTCTTCACCCATAACAGAGTCCACATTTGACACAGATTCTTGGGGCAGAGAATTGCTACCTTCGAAGTACAACTCATCAAATTTCTCTGCTTTCTCTAGAAAGGCAATGATCTAATGATCATCATTGAAAATTTGTTAGTTCTCTGAATTGTCAGGGACACTTGGGCGGAAAATCAGCTCGATGGTGTAGGTAGAACCTTGAAAGTATTTGTGTGGTACCAAGAGCGTGGAAGAGATTGCTAGAGAATCATCTCTAGTATTATATTCTTTGGGAACAATAGATATATCAAAAGCTTTGAATTCCTCAACGAAATCCCATACTAGATTACGATAATGCCTAAGTCTGTCATTCTTTGTCTGATAAATATTTCTCACTTGACATACTATCAGCTCAGCATCACCTTGTGCATGGAGATTTTTTATACCTTTCTTCAGTGCAACTTGCATTCCCAATAACAGGGCCTCATATTCGACAATGTTATTAGTGTTATCAAATTGTAACTTGAAAGAGAAGGGGAAAAACTTTCCTGTTGGCAAAATAAAAACCATTCCTACTCCAGAACTAGTCGAAGAACAAATACCATCAAATTCGAGTAACCAGACACCGTTGGGATTACCGAGGCTAACAATGTCGAAGCCCAAGGCTTCATCATCTGATGAGGATTCATGATCGGAGATAGACAAATCACCTGATGATGATTCATTTGAAGTGGAGGAAATATCATCATTTTCTAACAAATTTTGAGTCGAGGATTCACCCACCTCATTTGTTTGTAGATAGTAAGTTCCCACACCTGAGGATTCAAATAGGATCTAAGCTTTGGGATCATCTGATTGGGCAACTGAAAATTTTGACTCCTTTTCAGGAACCAATTTTTGCATTTCACCTTTTACGGGTATTCTTGCTTCATACATATCCATGCTTAGTTCTCCTCCAACATCTTTGTAGAACTTGCGCCCAAGGAGGATTCCATAGGATGCTGGTACATCAGCCACGAGGACCGTCATTTTTATTTTCTTCTCCGGGTATGTAGCGAATGCGTACTTCGCATCTTTGATCAGGCCGATCAATGGCACTTGTTTGTTCTCCATGGAGAAACAACGACTAAAATTTTTGGTCATCTCAAAGCCCAAAGCAATGGCTAATTTGGCAGGCATCATGTTATTGGATGCGACATAATCTATGACACAGTTACTCAGCTTAAAACCATTTACAAGTAGGGAGATGAAAAACAGATCAATGCGTCCGGAGGCAATTGGAGGATTGGATATAAGGTTACTTTGTGGCATCTTGGGTTTAGGAGTAATAGGAGTGTTAGGAGGTGTATCCTAACTTGGGGAAATTCTTTTATCATTAACAAACTTGACAAGCTTGTCGAATTGGCCGGGGTTGGCTTTGAGGTATTCAACCTCAAACATCTGAACCTTGGTTTTCTTAGCATGATCAATAATGTCAAAAGCCCAGAAATAATTTTGTAGGCTAGAAGTCATAACTTCACTAATTGGTTTTACAAAAGGCACACTGGTCTTTGGAATGGGAGGATTAGATTTAAGAATAGTGTGAATTGATGAAGAGGGACGAGGTGTACTTACTTATGGATTTGTTGCTTTCTTGGGTTTCCAAGGGAGGGGAGATCCTCTTTTGGCAATCATGACTAGCGACTTCTCTTTTTCAGGGAGAGTGGCAGCTTGAGCTTTGTCAAGTTGATTCTTTTGATGCCACGTAAAAACAACATAAGTGTCAGTCACCAAGTCATCTTCTTCTTCTTTCTCTTCCATTTTCAAGTAGCTAATCTTGGAGTCGCCAGCCGATTCAATTTCTTCTTCTTGGAAGAGATCAACATTTTCTTCTTCAAGGTACTCTTGTTGTGCATAATCATCTTGGTCAGCCTCGTAATATCTCGCGACATTGTTAGCGGGTGGGGCTTCCAGAGCAAGCCTTCTTGGGGGCGCCGAGAGACGATTTTGATTTTTGTTTCCAATGTAATTAGGGAAAGTCCTCCTAGGGACGTCCTTGTAGTTGTTGCTATTATTATTGTTCAAAACTTGCTTTTTCAAGGACAAGACTTCATTTTCCAGCCTTTGGACGATAGGATCTGTAAAATTGGAGCTGGCACTAGGAGAATTAACATTAGATGTTGAAGACCCTGAGGCTTGCATCCTTTTATTTTCGTTAGTTCCCATCCTTATTTCTCCAGCAAGGATCATGTCATCCTCCAGGCTAGTAGCTAGTTGTTGAGCTGCTTCGACATTAACAAGATTTTCCCTGCATAAGTAGAAACTCACTTTGGGTAGTTGTGTGTTGATGAAGAAGCACTTCAGGTTATGATTTGTCGGTCTTGCATCATTTGGGATCCGCGTCACCAATTTATTAAATTTTTCCATGAACTCACACATGGGCTTGTGAGCTTCTTTGCGCATGGTAGTGAGTTGTGCCAACAAAGCATGTGAATCTTCAACAAGTTTGAATCTTTCTTCAAACTTTGTGCAAAGAGAGGCCCATTCAATGACAAAGGCATTAGGAAGAGTAAAGAACCATTCAGTTGCAACCCCTTGAAGGGATTCAATGAACAATCTTACAAAAATTTCTTCATGCTCAATGCTGAGAATGCCACAAACGATGTAGAATGAAGATATGTGCTCATCGAGATGTTGTTTACCATCACCTTGAAACTTCGGGAGATGCTTTCTGGAGATGTGTGGCAGTTCGTTCAAAGGTGCAGCCAAACGGAGGGGACCAAAAGCATTTCCACATGGTCCTGTAGGTGGTGCGACCATAGCTAGTTGCACAAAAGGTACCTAAACGGGACACCTATGATAAACAAACCAAACACTTGGGAGAGGAGATATTTGGCTATGCGGAGGGTAGCTTATAGCATGTTGCAGTGGTGACCTTACTCGTGGAGGGGTAAATGGAAAATTATGTTGCAACAACTCTTCAAAAAGTGGATCTACTACTCCTTGAGCCCTCAATCCTTGTGTATATATCTGGTCTGCTAAAATGTAGATCTGAATAAGATAGAGATTATAAAAGTAAAAATATACAAAAGAACAGTAAGAAACAGGAAACTTATCTACTTCAATCAAAAGCATGAGGCTTAGATTGCGTGTATCGTTCCCCAACGGAGTCACCAAAAAATTGTTGGGTGAAAATTATGTAATCAACTTTTTGATAGATTACAGAACTAGGACTTCAGCCACAACTATGTGAGATATGAATCTATCCTCTCAGAAAGGGGAGGCACCCTTCTTACTGCTGACAGAAGTGATAGTAAAATTAATTAATTAATTACACAATGTACACAATATTTACAAAGTTGGGGGGGGGGTGTCACATTCATCCTTCTCTCTTTTTTTAGAGAAGATATTTACAATGCTTCATTGTTGGAAGTTCTCAATTCACAATAACCTCAAATGATCAACAAGCAGTAATGCCAATACCTCTATCTTGTCAAATCAAAGTGTAGATATACCAGAAGTGATAAACAATAATCAAGTAAAATAAAAGGGAAAGCTCATGAAGGCACAAAGTCGTTTCGTATCTTTTTCAATGGTAGATCTGTGAAAGACGTATTGTTTGTTGCATTAGAAGCACAAAGTCTTGTTAGATACAACAATTCCTTGAACAACATGAAAAATTACAAGCACAAAGTCTTGTAGATCATCCAACCAAAGTATCCAAAGAGCATGAACAATTACAAGCACAAAGTCTTGTAGATCATTCAAAAATAGTTAAACAAAACACAAATGTAAATCCAAATAAAGGATGTAACACAAAGTTTACATGAATTACTTAGAGTCTTTTAGATTTCATAAGCTAATCACCACCAAATGAGATCAATTCACAAAACTATCGAATCCAACACAAAGTATGGTTTGCAATCTTCTTCTTTATTGATCAGATTTCATTCACAAAGCATGAACACAAAGTTTCACAATTTGTTTCAAAAAGGGCAGCACTTCATTGCAAAATACTAAAAGATCCTCAATACAAAGGAAATCCCTCATATATATGGAAAGAGGGAAGAGAAAAATTAGGAAACTAATCGATAAAATCAAGGAAAGTTGGGTGAGCGATTCAAGGAGATCTCACCTAACTTTGACCAAAGTCAAAGTGTAATTTTTCTTAATGAAATTACATCTCGAACTTGGTGCAATTACACTTTACAAAAAGATATATAAAATGTCAGGAAATATTTACAAGATGCATAATGGGAAGCATCAAAAATGTCTAACACTGGAGATCAAGAACCTTCATGTTTCCTTGCTTTGGGCGTGGAAGTCTTCGTATTTCTTCCTAGTCTCCTGCACAAACTTCTCATTCAGACCAACGGTGTAATCCACAATGGTGTGAATTCTCATGATCGATCTCATGGAAAATGAGTGAACCTTCTTGCACCTGTCAAGATGCATTTTTAGTTATCAAATGTGATCCTTGTATCACAAATGATGTTCAGAGAGGCTTATGAAAAGTCTGCGCTGTCAATAAACTTCATAATGGCTTCTTTGAAGATCTGGGATATTTCTATGGCTGGCAGGAAGATACGATTTTCCTCAAGAAGTTGTCTTGGTAACTCCTTGATACCTTTTTCATTAATCACATGATGCCATTCGACATCTTCCTGCACTTGGTGGAGATCCTCCATAAGAGATTGAATTACTTGAATTCAATGTTTCAAGGATTCTCTTACCTCAATGAATTTTTCTTTATCAGGAATTACCCTGGCTTCCACCAATTTACTGAGCTTTACCTGCTTCATCTATGACCATGATAGCAATCTTTTTTCCATATCTTTGCGCTCCTAGGAAAGTACACTTTTCTCCTTATCAAGCTCTATGGTGAGCTTGGCCAGCAGAATAGTTTTCTCGTCCACAATAATTATAATTTGAGATCTGTGTTCTATGATCTTCTCAACGAAATCATACAACGCCCTGCCTTTGGAAGCGAACTTCTCAACTTTCTTGATAGCTGGGTCCTCAATACTCACCATCACCAGTGGTTGTGCATTAGTTGAAGATCCTGCAAGTCTCTTTACAACAGTGGCATAATGCTCTGCCCTCTGTTTGTACATATTGCGAGATTGCTCCATTTTATCCATTCTTCCAGCCAAGATGTCCAATGTCACTTGTGCATCTACTTTTGCACTTTCATTTGTAACTTTTCCAAGTTGGACTCTTATTACTGTGTAGTCCTCCATATTGACATCTCCTTCTTCTTGCGGTGGTATGCCAATCTCGGCATACTTGTGGCCAGTCTTGTCAACATTTAGCTTTGAGTATACCTTTTCCTTTTTCTTCCCTTTAGCCTTTGGAGGGACTATCTCTTCGAGTCTGAGCTCCTCTAGAGAAATCATTTGCTTCTTCCACTTCGATACTTGAGATATCAGCCAAGGGGGAAGAAAGGAGGTGTGAACTTCTGGATTCACTATCAACTCTATCGTCATTGTCACTTCTGAAGTTACCATGGGTATTATGACAATGGGTGAAGTGTTTGTCATCATTTCCCCTATAGACTGCACATTGAGTTGATCATGTATTGATTCATTCATAAACTGATTGAACTCAGTTTCAGAAGTGATATCATATGTTGGTGAAGACAGGCTAGGAATGGATGATGGAGGACTTGACAAAATATCAACCATGTGAATGCTTGTCACTGAGGGAGTATCAAGCAAGGTCAATGTTGCCGGAATAGTGGATACCTCTACTGCAGGAATGCCTATGGTAGGAATAGGTGATGAAGGAACAGGAGGTGGAGGAGTACTCGAATTTGGAGGAGTATGAGGAACACTAGAAATCACAGGCAATGACATTCTGGGAATTTCCTCAACTACATTCTCAGGTGGAGACATAGTTCTTTCTTGATCATACCTGGGTTCTTGTTGATCACCCTCTTGTCTCTCTGATTCTAGTTCACCTTCGGAATCACCTTCAGATTCTTCTTCAAACTCTTGTCTGCTTTCAAAAACTTCTTCCGCATCGGAGTCTACTTCTGCTGAGTCTTCATCTTCAGCGGATTGGTCACTGGAAATACTTTCTTCATCGAAATCTATTTCCTCTGAAACAACCATTTTTCCTTTACAATGAGATGGTTCAGATTATGTGGTTTCTCCTTCTGGGACAACCTGGGTATCTTTCTTGCCAATAGTAAACTTGATTCTATGACCTCTTTATGAAGAAGTGGAAATATCCATTGATTTACTTTTCATGTGAATTTCTTGTTGTCAATGAGCTTCTGCTTCAGATTCTTCTCCTTCTAAATTTGTTCTGAAACTTTTCATTTCAAAACCATGCTTGTGTAACCATTCTGCAGTGTTGGATAAGATCGGTGCCAATCTCCCTCTGATGCTAGTACTTTCTTTTCTAGACCATTGAATTGTAGGAAATGACTTCTTAGAAATTTCTAGTTCATCATAGATAGCATTCATGATATCACCAGGATTTGTAAAATCCTCTGGTAGGTCAGCAATATCAAGGTCTCTGATATGTTGCAAGGTTAACTTGCAATAATCCATTTTGTGAAATGGCTTCTTCATCTCTGCAATCAATCCAAATGTCTTCAAAACAGTACTTGTGATGATGACCCTTTTGCAATTGCCTTCTGACATCTCGGTAATCAAAATCAAACCTATACCTGTAGGTCCTGATCATCATGATTTGCATCTCAGCATAAACAGATTTGGGATTTTGTACAATCGGGATAGTATATCTACTGATTGTCAGTGGGAACTTGAATCCATGCTTGTGAATATTTATTCATTCTTTGTGCATTGAAATTAGCTGTCTGCACATCTCCATGAGAACCCACTTGTCCAAAGGATATCATGGCAGCATGTAAGGGCAGCCAGTGTACCACCCTACTCTCAAATAAGTAAATGTTTGGAATTGTAGAAATATGCATCCAACTTTACTTACCTCCTTATAGGCCTCATCACATACCCTTCTCCTCTTGAGATTTAGATCAAAATTGAAAAGGAAAGGCACGAAGAAAGCATCAGTGACCCTCCTAAAATGATGGAAGCTTTCCTTCAACTCCAGTTGATAGAAAAATTTATACACAGGTACCAACATCCGATTCCATTTCGTGGATAGACCTGGAAATTGCCTCATTATAGCTGCTACATACACCATATAAGAAGTCATATAGAATTTTAATAAAGAAGGCACATTAATCAGTTGTTCATGTATTTCATCGTTGATCTATTTTCCCCAATCAATGTGAACTTTTTATCTTATTATGATTATGATGTATTCATACATCCAGTCATGAAAAGTAGATGATTCAGGAAAGCCCTTCACTCTACTCAAAAATGTGATCATATCTTTGACATCATCTTTGAAATCACTTCACAAGAGTCCCTTTGGCCATCTGGAAACAGTTTTCCTAGGCTTCTTCAACCATTGGCTATTTATTAGGTTTTTAGCCTTATTGGGATCAGCGTCATAGACTTCTTGTGCTTTTTGTATTGAGATATCAATGTACTTCTCCATCTGTGGGACTTTAAACACAATATCAAAGAAGTCAGGGTTGAGTCTTAAAATCTCATGCCCAGAAGAATCAATCACACTTCTGCTCTCTTTGATGTAGTGGGATCCAACTTGAAGGAAAAATTGTGTATTGTGCGTAGCAGTAGGGAACATAGATACCAAATGCAAGTTACTATGTACAATTACTCTCATAGAATCAGGAAGAGGATTCTTCTCAGTTTTCTCAGTAAAATCAACCAAGTCTTGATGACCAACCTCTGTGTCTTTTATCTCTTCCACCTTGGATACCACTACAGTCGGCGAATAGACACCTTGATACTTATACTTCATTTTGTCTTTTTCTTTTGAAGATGACGAAGGTTTTCTGGCAGTCATCAGAGATCAACTGAATCTAAGATTAAGCAACTTTGAGGACCTCAAAAAGAGACTGCAAGATGTAGAGTCAAACATTAATCAAAAAATAGCATGGGGATGCGTGAAGCAAGCAACGATGATGAGCAAGCATGGAGTGAGTGAAAAGGCATGAAAAATGATGCACAAAGTGGAAGGAGCGAGGTTTGGGACAAAACTGGCAAGTTTTGAAGTGTTTAGGAACAAAAATTGGGAAAAGTGTAAGGGCGCTGAAAATCAGTGCCCTTACACTTTGAAGCAAGAAGTTTGGTGCAATGGTGCTGAAAAACAATGCTATTGCACTTTAGAGTTAGAGTATGCATTGAGGTCTCCTGGCACTGATTTCTGGTGTTCTAACACCTTTGCCATGAATTTTGCAAATGTAATGGCATTATACTTGAGCGTTTCGGTATTGGAAAAACATTGAAAACAAAGCGTAGTGATGTTTGAGAACAATGCTTTTGCACTTTGAAGTATGGAATGCTTAAAATCTAATACTTGGGAATGTGTTTTTTAGTACACTCGACCTTGACTTCATTGCCATGGCGCATAAAAATAATGCAACTTTACTCACAAATCATGAGTTTACTTCATTGTTCTTACTTGGGAATTCCTTTTTGAGTACACTCGACCTTGACTTCACTACCATGGCGCATAAAAATAATGCAACTTTACTCACAAATCATGAGTTTACTTCATTGAGCTTACTTGAAGAGCTAAGTGAGCAGATGTAAAACGTGTGGAAGAAGGAATAAATGAAATTTGTGCATGAAAGTAGAAAGGAACTCCCACGTGTTTAGGAAAGACACCAAAGATATGATAAAATATGTAAACACGAGTGGGATGATCAAATGAAGAAAAACGTGTAAGTATTAGAAGCAATAAAACGTGTGAGAGAAATAAGAGATTAAAAGAAGAGAAGAAAAATGTGTTTGGAGAAGAAGAAAAGAAACTTAAAAACAAAAACAAAACGCATTTATAAATCATTACACGATAAAATGCAGACATAGAAGAAAAACAAAGAAGAGAGAAACGAATAATAGTGTACCTAAGAAGAGAGATAAAAACTCTAGCTTGAATTGAAAATCTGCATAAAAATGTGTTTTTTCCTGAGGTAGATGCGCGCCCAACAAAGAGAAAATGGAGTGGAGACCAAGAATGAAAAAAATGAAACAATAAAATCACTTTTAAGTGATTGAGGAAAGCAAAAACCCTAACTCGGGTCGCCTAATTAATTGTGGCATAAAAAGTGGCACGGTAAGCGAAAAATGCAAATGACTTGAAAAAGTGCGCCTAAGCCAATTTTTGGCTAAGTCTGGGAAAAATATGTAAAGGCACACTTTTTCAGCGCTTTTGCATCTTCAAACAATCACCTTTGTGCAGGAGCACTGATTTTTG
Source organism: Sequoia sempervirens (assembly GCA_007258455.2). Classification (NCBI taxonomy): domain Eukaryota; kingdom Viridiplantae; phylum Streptophyta; class Pinopsida; order Cupressales; family Cupressaceae; genus Sequoia; species Sequoia sempervirens. Next base: position 49,790 of record VDFB02196866.1, read on the forward strand.
GCACCCCTACACTTTTCAACACTTAGCCAAAAATTTGGATGAGTTGGAGCGCTCTTTTTAGGCACAACTGCATCTTTTACAATTTAACTAAGTATGATCAATGAGACTTTGCAAAGGAGCTCATTTCAAAGGTCTTCGTGAGGAAAACATAGGGGGATTCTCAAATTGACTATTTGAGGCTTTGGAACGCATTATGAGGTGGCTCAAATATTACCTCGTTTTGTGTGCTTGAACTTCACGAACTTAGGAAACGGATGAGTTTTGTAGGGGGGTTATCCATGGAACGAGCGCTGCTAGATTCCACAATAACACAAAGTTAACCTTCCCCAAAAAATATTGGACTCCTTTCTTGTTGACTGGTAGGGGAAGCTCTCTGGATGCTTTCACCCAGTCGGGATCAATTGCAATTCCTTCTTTGGACACTACATGTACCAATAGCTTTCCTTGCGGTTCTCTGAAGCCACTTTTTTTTGGGTTCAGGGATACTGCGAACTCCTACAATTTTTTGAAAAGCATCTCTAGGTGATCAAAGTGATCATCCTTTGACTTAGAGAATCTAGTAAGATCATCCAAATAGATTAGGATAATCTTGTTAATCCATTCGTTGAAAGCGATATCCATTGCCCATTGGAAAGTGGCTCCCGCATTTGAGAGGCCAAAGGGCACTTTTGCATAGGCAAACGTTCCCCACTTGGTAGTGAACATCATTTTGTGTCAGTCCTCCTCTTTGACCCGGATCTAATTGTAACCAAAGAAGTCATCTGACATAGAAAACATTTTTGATCCTACCATTGTTTGCAAGATTGACTCCATGGAAGGCAGCGGGGAGTGGTCCTTTAGGGATGCTCTGTTCAGGTCTTGAAAGTCAACACATAGGCGGATATCTTTGTTCTTCTTTCGGACTGGAACCAGGTTGGATACCCATGTGTTGTGTTTGATTGAGAAGATGATCTGAGATTGAATTAGCTTTGTTAGCTCTTGCACCATCAAAGCTTTGATCTTTAGATTCACTGGCCTCTATTTTTGGAGGACTGGTTTTGCACCTTTCGTCAACTCTATTGTATGTTGGATGATGTTGGGATTGTATCCCTTAAGGTCATCATATGAATAGGCCACCACTCCTTCATACTTCTCACAGAAGTTGATGAGTCTTTCTTTATCATGGTGTGAAACATCTTTCCTAACTTTAAGCTTTCTTCCATCTTCGAACTAAAGGTTTCCATAATCGCTTTTTTCCACTACAAACTTCCTCTTATCATTCCTCACATCATCACAATCGAATAGGTTTTTTAGAGTGACCAGTCCTTTTAGAAGTTGTTTGGATCTTAGCTCAATGATTTTTTCATCGTAGGCCTCAACAATCTTTGGTTGGAGTTGGTCGGAAAACTCTCCTGACTATTGGATTAATGAGGCGATGTGTTCATTGTTATCAAACACTTTCCAGCTCTGATCATTATCTGGAATTTCCACATACTATCACTCGTATAGAGTTGTTGTTATGAATTAGGTCGGAGGCAGGGTCAAACTAAGATCCGATTGCAGCCATGCAATCCTCCTCAACATTTTGTTCTTGGGGCACTATCTAGATGTTGAAGGCTTGAAAACCCTCAATCATGTCCCAAACTCTATGTTTATAGGATCTCATGCAAAAATTCTTTGTAGCAAAGACCCTTCAGACTTGGTTGACTACAAGTTTGGAATCTCTAAACACCATTAATTGCGTGATGCCCATCCACTCCACAAGGCTTAGACCTTTCACTAGTCCTTTATATTCAGCTTCATTGTTCAAATAAGCAAACTGGAAGCGGAAAGACCTCAGTTTCTTTTTATTGTGTGGGGATGTCAAACATATCCCAACTCCTACACCAACTTTGCATCTTACTCCTCAAAATGCAGTGTCCATAGCTTTGAAGCTTGATCGCTTTCAGGTTCCTTCATGACCTTCAGAAGCACTTGATCTTCATCATAGGTGACATAGGTTCCTAACCTAGTAGCATGATAGTTTCCAAAAGGATCAACGTCTATAAATTTTTTCAAGAGAACTTCCTCTAAATCGGTTCGATCTTCGGTTACTTTTTCTTCCTCTAATAATGTGATGCAATACATTTCCTCCTTGGTGAAAGAGGTATGGGCAACCTCAAATTTGATCATGGCTTCATCAACCACATGTTTGAAATGCAGAGCCTCAGACACTATTTTCATTTTAGCTTTGTGCTTGGTCCTTAATATCAAGTGTGACCAGTCCAAAGATAAATATCTTCCTATCTTTGAATTGAATTCCCAGGATAAGCAGAGGCCAAACATGGGAGGAATATCTATGATCATAGTATCTTGTGGAATTGTGATGCTAGGGCAGGAGAACAAAGTCAAGGGAAGGTCTTTGATGACACCTACGATTTCAACTTTATTCCCATCAAGCTACATAATTCCCCTCTTTAAAGGTTCATAGCTAAGTCCTAAGGCTTCAGCTATCTGTTTGGGCATGACTGTGGTACTAGCGTCGAAGTCAATCATGGCATTGTGTAATAATTTCTCTCCCACAATAAGAGTTAGGAAGAAGGGTTTCAGTTTTGGCTTATCTCTAACCTTAGTAGAGGCTTCCTCTATCCTATTTGAGAGAACTTTGGCAGGAGGTGATGTACTAACAACCCTTCCCTTGAGCGATTGCTCCATTGGCTTAATGATTGGATCCTCTCGGAGAGCCTTCTGTAGCAATGTCTTCTACTCTGGATTAGCTAAGATATCCCAAATAGATACATTAGCGGATGATTTTTTCAATTGTTCCACCACATTAAATGGTGGAGGATTTGGACACTTCTGCTCCTTAGATCTGGTTATAACAATTTCCCTTCATGGCGGACATTGTTGTGCCACTACGGAGGTACTGGGTGTCTAGTCAAAAGCACTTTTGGGTTGTGGATCAACTGGTTGTGGGGTGATTGATTCACCCATGAATCTCCTCTTTGAGCGAGTGTTGTAATCAGACTACACTTGGAGGGTTTTTGATGTGGATGCATCATTGGAAAAAACTTCCCCCTCTTCTTCCATCCATGAGAAGAGTGCGTGATCGAGGAAATATCCATATCTTGCTCCAAGGACATCCCTTGCATTTGCACGGTGAGTACCGCATTTTCCATTTGCAGAGAGGCATATACATAACCTCCATGGTCCATCATTGCACCTTGGCTGCGTTGTTCTACCACCTTTTGTTGTAGATTGTTGTGTGGGCAATTTCGGGGCATATGTGTGTCACCACAAGGGAAGCACCAGGGGTTAATGTCATTGACTAAATTGTTTTTCCCCACTATCAGCTCTTTGCTCGAGCTTGGGTTAGCACTCTATAATAGAGAAGGTACTGGTACTATTTGATTAGTTGTTTGCACCTATGGATTTGTGCACGAGCTTCCTTGGAACTAGTTTTGTTGGTAAGAAGACCTTCCACCTTGATAATTTTGATAGGTTGGATTTGGAGGCGCAAACTAGTTCTGTTTGATGATAGTTATTTTGTTGGCGATGGTCCACAACATTTCCTTAATGTTCCTCATCTCATCTTTTGAAGAGTCAGATGTAGAAGCAATGTTTTGTGGTGCACCCGGATATGTGTACATAGACTGAGGTGGAGTGGGCACACTAGTAGATGACATCTCCTAGGTGGGAACTAATATTTCGGGAAATATAAGCATGATGGGTTGAGATGGAGACTTCCCTATATCTATTAGATTGTTCTCCACCTTGACTATGATGATGTATGCATCCGGTAGTGTGGTTGCACCAAGAGACTGGATCATCATCGAGATGTTGGCAATGATGGATTTTAAGTAGAACATAAATTCCAACTGAGCCGACAGGTGGATAACAACTTGAATTATGTGCCAAGTTATATGGAATCGGTCGTTGAATTCATTCATGGCTTCATATGGGACTTGTTTTATGACCAACAACTGATGATATTATGAAGACTTGTCTCCATCATTCAAGAATCTTTCATAGAAAGGGTCTCCAAGCTGATCCTAGGTAGCAATAGTATTAGCTTGTAGCGTGTGGTACCAATCCAACACTTTACCCCTGAAAGAGGTTATGAGCAACCTTCGCACTATATTTTGGTCTATAACTTTGTGCACTAAACACATGTCCACCACATCTTTTAGATGTTCAGATGGTGTTCTTGAGCCATCCCCAGTAAATTTAGGTATATATTTTTAAGCAGAGATTGGGATAGGATCCCAAATGGCGAGTGCTACTGGTGCTACAAGAGGACTTCCAACATCTCATGCCACATAATTTTTGTTAGCAGTTGGAAAAATGGCTAGCAGAAGGGGTAGAAGGAGGGGAACGTTCACTATCTGGGTCGTGGCTTTACTATTCCTAGTGGTGGCACTAACAAACCAGGGTTATTCATTGTTTGAGATCTAGTAACAGGCCGATGGCTCATACACCCTCTTTAGATTTAGATTCGTTTAAGTTGTCCCACCAGGTGTGCCAAAAAAAAGAAACTATTGATGCCAAAATTTGGCAAGGTAACAACCTTTATGGGAAACTCGGTTAATGGAATTGTGCTAAACTGAGTGACCTCAGGGTTTTTAATGAAGTTGACTTCTTTTGTACTTAGGGTTTTGTAATGGGAAAAGGAAGCAAATATAAAAAAAATAAAGATATAACTAAGGTGATGCGCCAAGATTTAGATGTAAGGCAGGATAAATGTATCTTTTGGATGCGATTTAAGAACTCGTTCAACAATCTACTATATCCTAGAATAACATAAATCAAAAATGAAAACCTAAATAATTTATCTAATGACATAAAATAATTCCCATATACATTTACTGAAAAGAAGAGTCAAAAGATATGGTCTAAATCAGCAAGCTTATATTGAAGTCATAGAAGTTCTACAAATAAACAATTCAGGATAATAATGGCACAATATAATGTTTTTATCAAATAGCTTAAGAAAACAGAAAGGCCAAACAATGGCACAGTCTAAGAGTCTTATACAATAATCTAAAAGCAATATAAAAGGCCTAGTGTATGTCCCCTATTTTTTTTGTATCTTTCAAACTCATCTTCGAAAGGAAGAAGTAGTACATATAGAGAAAAATCCAAGCACCTGGTGGTCCAGTAATAGAAAAGATCTTGTATCACGAGCAATGATTCTTGCAGCAATGATTTCCTTCGGTCATTGCAATAGAAAAGATTCAGGCCATGGAACATAGTCGCTCCTCAACTAGATGCATCCCCTCCGAATGATGGTAGTGGTCCCAAAAACTCTTGTGTAGACATGTGTCATTCACCCACGAAGGTAGTTAGAACACGTGGAAATCTAGCGGGGCACATTGCTCGCTCTCTCCTTCCATTCGATGAAGTCCTCGTGAAAGAGACATGTGGCAACAGGTCAGGGCTCATTCATTGATTTCTCCTCCTTGTGATGAAAAATTGTGGGGTGAAGAAATGTGGAGGCATTCTTTACTACCGGCGCTGACTATGGGGTCCACCCAAAAAGTGAACGTGGATAGACATTACGTGGCATGCGGACAAGGCCCAATTAAAAAGCGAAGGGAAGCAACCTTGAAGTGTATGCGGTGATGACATGTGGAAGCATGGCGGAAGCTAGTAGGAGAGTGAAGGAAGGATTCCCTACGAGGAGCGCCTGGTAGACACATGGCAGCAACGGATGAAGTTCTACAAAAGGGGGCTCGATGATTGTTTAAATAAATGAGGCGTGGGCCGGTACTTAGCAAAAACAAAAACCACCCAAAGGGAGCTCGAGGAATATAATATTCACATAACCAATATTTAAAATCTCATTTTTCTTAAACCCAAAAATGACAAGAAAAAGCTTTAATGTTTAGAGTAGTTGTAGTCATGATTTTTTTCCAAAAACATCTTGTCATTTCTTATTTGTAAACCATGTGTATCTTTTCCCAATGGTTATCACTGTTGTCATCATTATTTTTAGCTAACACATTTGTAGGGCCAATAAAGGAGTTTTTGAATGCATTAAGTAGGGTGAAGATGAAAGCTTGGATTGTGAAGGAAAGGCAAAGGAATTCTTAGATAGGGAAATGGTCATTAAGGGTTACAAAATACATCTAGGCAAATATGATGCATTTTTTGATATTTTGAAGTTGATTTTTTTTGCATAAATTGTCTAGATGAGCACTTATAAGGATAAATGCCACTTTTGAATGGAATTAGGGCTTAACATGTAAAAATGATGCATTTGAGGGAAAAAAGGTCCTAGCATGTTCAAAGATGCGCTTTTCATCACTTACATGAAAAGTCTTAGGGCTATAAAATGTCAACTTCACATTAGAAAAAAATCACTTAAGTGAAATTTAAAGTATGAAAAAGTTAAATGACACTCAAAAAAACATGCCTCACTCACTTAAGTGAAATTTCAAACATGAAAATTGAACTTTTCTTCTTAAGTGTCTATCAACTTCAAATTAGAACAAAATGTGGGGTTAAGTGAAAAAGTGCACAAGTTGCCTATAAAGTGCCTTGCCAAATCTGATGTAAAAACTATGATTTTCTACCTTAGGTATTTTGACAAACACTTTGCTTGCAACCTCAAACTTGTTGGTAATTGGTTTCAATTTGTTTTGTTTTGTCTTGGATTGGTGCCAATGATGTTTAGATGCTTGAAAATGATTGCAAAGGTGACTAATCAAGTAACTAGGATGAAATGCAAATCTTTTTGTATTTTTCAAATGCATATATATGAGTTTCTAATGCATAAATACACATTTACAGCCAAAAGGAATTTTCACAAACACTTGGCATGAAACTAGTTCATAGAAAGGACATTTTGTCAAATAGATTGCAGCCAAACTCCTTATATCACCAATATGCTATTGCAATAGAATGAAAGAGTTTACAAGCTAATCTAGAGCATATGAGTTTCAACTATTTCCTTCACATGGACCATGACTGTAACTATAATGCTAATTTGTTGTGTATATGACAACATTACATATACAAATGTATTGATATATCTTGACTGTAATTACAATGCTCAAATTAAATATTACTAAATGCAATTATGATTTTAAATGCAATACAATGGTGAAATGTGGAACTTGGAATATTGTAGCAACAACCATTAATTTGTTCAATTCTCCTTGGTGTAGTTGACTCTGACTCTCATAATGTTGCACCAACCTTCCTCCATGCCAAACAACCTCTCTTGAATATTTTTGGAATTTTATAAGCCTCCCTTCACAAAATCGCACTAGTACATAGTGCACCCAGCTTGAAGTGAAACACAAAATTTTATAACCAACAATCAACAAAAAATGAATTCATCAACAAGTCGCCTCTTCCAAGCAAAATTCGTCCCTTTCCCAAACTGAAATTCTCCAACAAAATATGCAACTTTTCTTCTTGCATCGATTTTCTCCAATTACCAAAAAATTGGCCAAAGGCCACAAAATTTTGCTCCAATGTGAAAGACTGAAATATCCTCCACTCTTATCCAGCTAGGGTTGATATTGCACAACTGAAACTGGTACCTTAGAGTCTTCAAACCCTTAGGCAAGTTGTCAAGCATTCAAGCTCTCCAATACAAGTATGTGAATATGCAACTCAAGATGTCTCAAATGCCTTCCAAAATCTCCTTTTAAAGAAATTACAATCACCTCCAAGAAGCTTCTAGAATAAAATATTATTTTATTGAATTAAGTGACCTTTTGATATTATTTAATTTTTAGTCACTTTATTAAATTAATTAAATATAAAGTCATCTTATGATATTTATTTTTGAGATAACTTTACAAATAATTAATTTAATAATTTATTCCCTTATTTCTCCTTTTAGCCTTCACGAATAAATAAAGTCTAAAATAATATCCAGGTGGCCATCAAGAAGGGGATATTACAGTCCTCCCTTCCCAAAATTGTTTTTCCTCAAGCAATTGCAAACTTGGGTGTTGTAGTATCTGCTCATTCTCCCATGTGGCATCCTCTGCTGACAGATATCTCCATCTCACCAAATAATCCTTCACCACCCTGTTCCTCAACCTCCTCTCTCGAGTATCTATAATATCCTCGGGAACTAGGACCAAATGTCCCTCCTCATCCAATGGAGGAAGCTCAAAAGAAGAAGCTAACCCAGTGCCTTTTCGAGGCACGATACATGAAATACATTATGAATCTTGTTGCTCTCAAGTAGCTCCAACTCATATGCTACCTCTCCAACCCTCTTGATAATCTTGAATAGTCCATAGAATCTGGGCTTGAGCTTCTCTGCTCCGCTCCGCTCTTCTTAAGAGAAGATTGTCTATAAGGCTACAAGCAAAGGTATACCAAATCACCAACCTCAAAACTGCGCTCCACCTTGTGTCCATCAACATATGTCTTTTGTTGATTCTAAGCCACCTATAGGTTATCTTTGAATTCCCTCAAGATATCCTGACTCTTCTGGATCTAATCCTTGGCTTTGGGAGCCCTACTCTCACCAAAAGCCATCTCCATGAATGAAGGTGCATCATATTCATACAAAGCTCAATAAGGACTCATCCCAATGGACATATAATGTGTGGTATAATAACAATATTCCCTTAAGTGCAACCACTTAATCCATGCATGTTGCTACCCTGTAATGTAATTGCGCAAGTACCCCTCAATCCACTTGTTCACAATTTTTGTCTATCCATCTGTCTAAGGATTGTAACTTGTACTCGGAGTCAAATTGGTACCAGCCAATCTAAACATCTCCTGCTAGAATGCATCATGAATCTACTATCCCTGTCACTGAGTATTTTCCTAGCTATCCCATGCAATCTGAAAATCTCCCTAAAAAATAACTCAGCCACCTATGGAGCCTTGTGCTCTATCAAAATAGCAAAGAAGTGTGCATACTTTTTCAACCAATCCACCACCACAAAGATACTATCTCTCCCATGGACCTTAGGTAGACCTATGATGAATTTCATAGATATGCTTTCCCATTTTTGCTCTAGGATAGGTAATGGTTGTAGCAAGTCGGCTAGATGTGTATGCTTTGACTTGTTCTGCTGACAAGTCACACACTCCCTGACATGTCTCAAGATGTCATCCTTGAGGCCCTTCCATGAGAACCTCTCTCTGAACTGTTTGTAAGTTTTGAAATAGCCCTAGTGGCATGCTAAGGGAGTGTCATGAGAATCTTGTAATATCTTCTCCTCCAGTCAAGACTCTAGCACCAAGTAGATCCTGTCATTATAGAAAAACACATCATCCACTACTCGATACCTATCATCCTATATTAGCCCATCCATGAACTCACAAGCAAAATTATTCTTGGAGTATTCTACCAACAAGAGGGATTTCCAATCTACAAAAATGTCGAAAAGTGAGCAAGTTGAAGGCCTCCTGGAAAAGGCATCTGCAACAACATTCTTCTTCCCTTTCACATATTCTATATCAAAGTCATATGCATGTATTCTACTGACCCAATTCTGTTGTCTCTCATTCAAGTCCCTCTGCTCCAATAAATATTTGAGACTCTTGTGGTTGGTCCTCACCACAAATTTCCCTCCAACTAGATACTGCCTAAACTTCACCAAAGCATGCATAATGGTGAGCATCTCCTTATCGTAGATGGAGTATAGCCTCTCTAGTCCCCTTAATTTGTGACTCTCAAAGGCTATTGCGTGTTGATTTTGCATCAATGCAGCTCCTATTCCTTCACCTAAGGCATCACACTCAAGAACAAACAACTGTGTGAAGTCTAGAAGTGCCAAAACAGGACAACTACTCATCACATCCTTGATCTTATCAAAAGCTCGGTGTGCCTCCTCTAACCAACTGAATGCACCCTTATTAGTCAAATATATCAATGGTACTCCCAACTGTGAGAATCCCTCACAAACTGTCTGTAATAACTACACAATCCAAAGAAGCCTCACAACTCTGTGAGAGTCCTAGGTGGTGGCCAATCACGTATCACCTACATCTTCTCTTGATGGACCTACACCCCATCTGCATTGATCACATGCCCCAAATACAATATCTCTCTAAGGTAAAATTCACATTTGGAGGCCTTAGCATATAATGACTACTCTCCCATGATATTCAAAATCTCATCCAACTATCTCAGATGGTCCTCCCAAGTTTTACTATAGATAAGCAAGTCATCAAAGAACACTAGGAGAAACTTACACAACTGCTTGTTGAAGATATGATTCATACAGGACCGGAATGTGGCAAGTGCATTTGTTAATCCAAATGACATCACTAGAAACTCATAATGTCCATAATGACATCTAAATACAGTCTTATGAATGTCCTACTCTCAAACCCTGATCTGGTAGTACCTTGAACAAAGATCTATCTTGGAGAAATAAACTGCACGATGTAACTCGTCCAAGAGCTCATCGATCCTGGGTATTATTGATGGTTTTCTTATTGAGAGCTCTGTAATTGATACACATCTGTATTGTTCCATCCTTTTTCTTCGCCAACACTACTGAAGAAGTAAAGGGGCTAGAGCTCGGTCTGATATGTCTCATTTGAAGCAATTTTTTTATTTCTTTCTCAATCTCATCCTTAAGATTTTTAGGATGACGATAAGGGGTAGTTATGACTAGTTTCACCCCCTCTTCCAATTCACTATGTGTACTCAAACCCTCTGTCTAGTGGCCTCTCCAAAAACCTTATCATACTTCCCTAAGAGCTCCTGAATGTCAATGTGGTATGGCTATCCTGAATCTATACCCTCCTTAGTGGTAATAAAAAAAAAATCTGCCCAAACTATGTCTTCATGACGAAAGATGCTTTCCATGTGTCTAGTAGACACAACCTTGTCTGGTCCAATAGACATACCTCTAAGCACTACTCACTACCCATCTACTATCCTAAACTTTAGTTCCATGGTCTGAAAGTTTTGTGAATATTTCCCTAGTGAATGTAACCACTGGATTCCAAGTATAGCATGAGTGTCTCCTAGATCCACCACATAGAAATCATCCATGATTGTGTAATTACCCATAATGATAGGAAAATGTGGGACTCTCCTGGTACATGTCATTTTATGACCATCCACCACCATCACATTGAATCCCTCAAAGTCCTCTATTGGTAACTTATGCTTTGCCACTAGGGATACATCGATAAAGTTGTGGGTGGACCCACTATCAATCAACACTACGATGCATTGACCCTGTGAAACTCCCCTAACTCTGAAGGAGTTAAATCTAGGAGTACTTGACTTGATATGGTAGCAATGGTACTGCCCTTACCTTCTCCTTGAGGCTGCATTGTTGTCATCATTCTCCTTAGAAGGTTCATCATCACTGCTCTCATCCTCCAACACAACCTCAATAAGATGCACCTTGCCTTTTCCTAGGAAACGATGTCCCAGTTCCCATCATTCTTTGCAATGATAGCAAATCCCCTTGATTCTACATTATTATATGTATACCTCATCAGGATCAATCTTCTTATTCCCCTTTTTTTCTAAAAAGATTTCTTGCCCTTGTTCATTTGTGGAGTGAAGAGTTTAGAAGGATTTTTGTTATCAAGTGTGGAAAACTCCATGTATCAAGCTCTAGTGACTGCATCATGTAGGGAATCAGGTTTGAAAGCCTTGATCCAACCACGCAGTGGTTCAGATAGACCCTCAATGAAGAGCATAGCCAAATGCTACTCTGATATGTTTGTCACCATGACTGCCAATCGCTGAAATTTTGAAATATAAGTATCTTCTGAGCCACTCTACTTAGGTTGTGCTAACTCCCTGAAATGAAGTTCAAGATCCTTCTAATCAAATATATCTATCAATTTTTGTGTGAAATCCAAGTAGGACGTGATATTGGTTTGTCCCAGTGTGACCATCCAAATGTAGGGTAGCATACTTAATAGCTTCGGTCTCCAACATAAGGTTAAGTTGGAAGTAGGTATCCAAATTATGTACTCAAGCTTTGGTTGTGCATTTGCTAGACCCATAAAAGGAAGGGATTGAAAGTTTCCCAACCTTCCACTGCAAGTCCTAGTTTTGCTACCCTCTGTTGTTGTTTCTAGGTTGATTCATGTGTTTGATGTTGCAAAATTCTACCAATGACATGGCAGCCTGAAACTCATCTCCCAAGGAATTGTATTCTCTCAAATAATCTGAGAATCCTCCTTCATGTGCTTGTTGCTCCTGAGCTGCAACAACTTGTCCTCCTAAAAATTGAGGCATGAGAAGCCTAGGTGTCACTCTGCTAGTTGTCCTAGCATTGCTCTGAGTTGTATCATTATTGTCATGTCCACTATTGTGACCATTTTCCCCATTGTTCCCATTGTTGTTTCCATTGTTCACAAGTTGTCTAAGAATCTGTGTCAATTTTGCCCATCCTTTAGCCATCTCTTCCCTCATCTCCTGCTAGCCTCTAGCAAGGTCACTAAGCATATGTTGGGTACTACTTTCCTCCATGAGTTCTAATGGACTCAAACCTTTTTTCAATCTATTGTAAGCAATATCAAATGGGCTAGGATTTGGAATGTCTAAAAAGTCTTTGCTCATCACCGTCACAGGTTGGCAGGAAAAATTTCTCTAATACCACTATAAAGTTCCTTGTCAAATCTGATGTAAAAACTTTGATTTTCTGCCTTAGGTATTATTTTGACACACTTTGTTTGCAACCTCAAACTTGTTGGTAATTGGTTTCAGTTTGTTTTGTTTTGTCTTGGATTGGTGCCAATGACGTTTAGATGATTGAAAATGGTTGCAAAGGTGACTAATCAAGTAACTAGGATGAAATGCAAATCTTTTTGTATTTTTCAAATGCATATATATGAGTTTCTAATGCATAAATACACATCTACAACCAAGAGGAATTTTCACAAACACTTGGCATGAAACTAGTTCAATGAAATGCAAGTTCATATAAAGGACATTTTGTCAAATAGATTGTAGCTAAACTCCTTATATCGCCAATATGTTATTGCAATAGAATGAAAGAGTTTACAAGTTGATCTAGAGCATATGAGTTTCAACTATTTCCTTCACATGGACCATGACTGTAACTATAATTCTAATTTACTGTGTATATGACAACATTACATATGCAAATGTATTGATATATCTTGACTGTAATTATAATGCTCAAATGTTGATTAAATCAGCTAATGATTCCTAAATGCAATTATGATTTTAAATGTAATACAATGGTGAAATGTGGAACCTAGAATACTGTAGCAACAACCATTAATTTGTTCAACTGTCCTTGGTGAAGTTGACTTTGACTCTCATAATGTTGCGCTAACATTCCTCTATGTCGAACGACCTCTCTTGAATATTTTTGGAATTTTATAAGCCTCTTCACAAAATCACACTAGTACATAGTTTGCCCAACTTGAAGTGACAACACATAATTTTATAACCAACAATCAACAAAAATCGAATTCATCAACAAGTCGCCTCTTCTAAGCAAAATTCGTCCCTTTCCCAAATTGAAATTCTCCAACAAAATCTGCAACTTTTCTTCTTGCATTGATTTTCTCCAATTACCAAAAATTTGGCCAAAGGCCACAAAATTTTGCTCCAATGTAAAAGTTTGAAATATCCTCCACTCTTATCCAGCTAGGGTTGATATTGCACAACCGAAACTAGTACTTTAGAGTCTTCAAACCCTCAAGCAAGTTGTCAAGCATTCAAGCTCTCCAATACAAGTATGTGAATATGCAACTCAAGATGTCTCAAATGCCTTCCAAAAGCTCCTTTTAAAGAAATTACAATACCTCCAAGAAGCTTCTAGAATAAAATATTATTTTATTGACTTAAGTGATATTTTGATATTATTTAATTTTTAGTCACTTTATTAAATTAATTAAATATAAAGTCATCTTATGATATTTTTTTTTGAAATAACTTTACAAATAATTAATTTAATAATTTATTCCCTTATTTCTCCTTTTAGCCTTCGGGAATAAATAAAGTCTAAAATAATATCTAGGTGGCCATCAAGAAGGGGACATTACATTGTCCAATGTCAATGATAATTATTTATGTAAGATGGGGTTAGAGAATTCCTAGCCTAGATAAGTGACAACCAACACTTCTAAGCTACAAACGACATCCAAACAAGAGAAAACAAACAATGGAGATATCAAAATGAAAGCATTCCAAAGTAAACACTCCAATTGTAGTTGTTTCAATTCTCTTGTCTCTCCTTGTTCTTCTTATGCCACTATTGCCCTCAGATTTGTTGTTGAAGTTGTGTAAATACCTACAAATAGTAA
>VDFB02196867.1:0-38662 GCA_007258455.2 Sequoia sempervirens
TAAACAAGATGGCAAGAGATACGCTAATTGACAAGCTTTCTTCTTTTGAGATAGGTTAATTTGGTGAATCTACACCAAGACTAAATCTGCATTCAAGGCTACTATTTCTAGAAGTAACAGAACAATATATAGTCCAAGAGAGAGCTCTAGGAAGGTATCAAAGTATGATGAAGAATTGAAATATCTTGAAGATAAAGAAAGAGAGGTAGAAGAACTAGAAGCATTGATTGCAAAGAGAGAAGGAAGAGGAAAAGGTAAGTATGAAGATGTATTACCTATTAAATGTTTTTCATGTAGTAAAATAGGCCATTTTGCATCAAGATGTCTTGAAAGAGTTCCTAGATCTAAGCCTAAGAAATCTAGATTCCCAAAGAGATGCTACTTTGTGAAAGAAGCAATAAATGATGAAGAGTTTGACAAAGATAATGGAAAAGAAGATGATTGGTCTTTCATTTCTACCTTTGAAAATAATCTTGTGGCAATTGAATCTACTAAATATGAAAAATCTCTTGCAACTCAAGTTGAAGAAAAAGATGAGTGGGTCATTGATAGTGGATGCTCACATCATATGAGTGGTGATAATTTTTTTTTGTGATTCTATAGACGTATGATGGTGGGGTTGTAATATTTGGAGATAACAATGCTAGTGTGATTTGTGGCAGAGGATCTATTTTCCTTAGAGGTAAGGACAACACTAATGATGTCCTCTATGTTGAAGTTCTGAAGCACAACTTGTTGAGTGTTGGACAGATGGTCCACAAGGGATATGATCTATAGTTCAAAGATGGAAGATGCAAGATACATGGAAGTTCTAGGAACATGATTGCAACTGGAAAACAAACAAAAGGTAAGGGTATGTGCAAGATCATGATGGGCCAAAAAGTGGCAATATGATGGGCATGTGGCTAATGACTTTTTTTTTTTCCAAAATTGATGAAATGGAAAGGGTTTCTAAAGGATATTCTCAACACTCCACCGATATAAATTATTCTTTACTTTGAATTTAATAAGTAAATATTATTCATTCTCTATTCAAATTACGACTAAAGTCCTGATTGATAGGTTGATTGAAAAACATCTATAGCTTTCAAACAATATCACATTTTTTTGAATCCAAAACATCTGTCACATTCTATGCTTCACATACTATAGGATTAAAAAATAAATTGAATTTCATGAAGTTTTGACCAAGTTAAGGTGGTCAGACATACAAGTTTTTATATTTTTTAAAAAGTTGTAATAAAAAATTCATAATTTATTGTTTACTTGGAAAAAAATTACAAAAAAATATGCATCACATCGGGCATGAGTCATCTACTTATATATAAAATCTTATAAAAAAATATTATCATTTTATTGTGGTTAGGGTGGTCAGACAAACACCTACTTATTTTTTCTCTGAAATTTAAGTACCACTACATTGAAATTTCAAATTCATAAATAGATTTAAAAAAAAAAACCTACTAGATTAGAAACTACAGTCGATTTTCTACAAATTCTATTCTTACATATTTTGAAATAATATAGATGAAAGCATTCAAATTTTATAGGTTCTAACTTTCTGATTTTTTTCCTAAATTTTTTGCCATAGAGACTGTTTTTCCATGATGATCTGCACATACCATTAACATTTTCCTTGAATCTTGCTGAAAAAGTGGAAGTTGTTTGATTTCTCAAGTAGATGAAAGTTGATTTTAGCATAGGAGAGTGTCATGTAAACTTTGAAAAAATTATCAAGATAAGTTCTACTCAAGCACTAAGAGATCTGCCTAGACTAGTGAAGCCTGCTAATGTAATTTGCAAGGAATGTTAGATGGGTAAACAAACTAGAGTCTCTTTCTAGAGAAAATAGTTTCATTCAAATAATTTTTTGGAACTGCTACATACTGATCTTTGTGGTCCCTCCAAAGTCAAAAGTATTCATGGAGAGAGATATTTTATCTTGGTTATTGATGATTACTCTAGAATGATTTGGGTTTCCTTTTTGAGTGAAAATTTTGAAGTACTAGAGAAATTCAAATGTTTCAAGGCTATGGTGGAAAATGAGAAATGTATAAAAATCAAGTGCCTGAGATCTGACAAAGGTGGTGAATTCATTTCTAAGGATTTCAACTCTTATTATGAAGAGCATGGAATTAAAAGATAGTTATCTACTCCCCGAACCCCTCAATAGAATGGAGTTGTAGAGAGAAAAAATAGAACAATTTTGGATGTTTCCAGAACCATGATGATGGAAGGAAATGTGTCTCAGATGTACTAGAGTGAAGCAGTAAGCACTGTTGTCTATACCTTGAGCTGGGTGAATGTGAATGGAAATTCTGGTAAGACCCCTTATGAGTTATGGTTTAGCCACAAGCCTACTAATAAGTATTTTAAGATCATTGGAAGCAAGTGTTATATTAGGAGGATCATGATATAGGAAAATTTGATTCTAGAAGTGGTGAAGGGATCTTCCTAGGTTACTCCACTAAGAGCAAGGCATACCCGTTCCTTAACAAAAGACTAAGAAAGATGGTTGAGAGTGAAAATATGAGTTGATAGGACTCTATCCAAATCATCTAGTCGATATAAGCTATGATTGAGATGAAGACAACACAAGTCAAGGAAGAACATAAACACAAATCTATATATTATTCCATATGTTTCCCATTGAAGAAACCTCAATTTTCCTAGTAAATCCAAGTTGAATTAGGAAGTTCAAACAAGTGGAAGTGTAGAAGAAATATCAAAAGAATTAAAAGTCTAAGAAAGTCCCAAAACTCTAAGGTATGTAAAGCCAAATCATTTTGAAAGTTAAACCATATGAGATAAGAGTAAAGGAGTGCAAACTAGAAGAAAAATTGTAGAAGAATATTGTCTAATATCCAAGATTGAACCAAAGAGTGTCACTGAAGCCTATCAAGATGAACATTGGCTGGAAGCTATGAAGGAAGAGCTGACATAGATTGAAAAGAATGACACATGACTCTTGGTTCATGTAGACCTAAAGACAAAAATGTGATTGGTACTAAATGGGTTTTTCAAAACAAGCTGAATGAACATGGTGAAGTGGTCTAGAATAAAACAAGACTAGTATGTAAAGGGTATTCCTAGATGGAAGGTGTTGATTTTGAAGAAACTTTTTCCCCTATTGCTAGAATTGAAGCTATTAGATTATTTTTTGCTTATGTTGCATACAAGGACTACAAAGTCTATCTATGTGGATGTAAAATCTTTATTCTGAATAGAGACCTAGAAGAAAGAAGTGTGTACATTGAATAATTTGGATGTGTCGACTAACAAACAAAGGAGATATAACTACTTGATTGAAGAAGCTCTATATGGACATACATGGCTTGAGCTTGGTACACTAGATTGGAAAAATATCTACTAAAGCTTGGATTCACAAAAGGTACTGCTAATAGCAACTTATACTTCAAGCTAGATCATGATAAGGAATTGATAATAGAATTTTTTGTTGATGATATCATTTTTGGAGGAGATGATAATCTATGTATGAAGTTTTCTAATGAAATGAAGAGTGGATTTGAGATGAGCATGATTGGTGAGATGAAGTTCTTTATGGGATTGCAAATTACACAGTTGGACCAAGTGATTTTCATATCTCAATCCAAATATGTGAAAGAACTACTGAAGAAGTCTGGAATGGATGACTCCAAACCTATTGGTACTCCCATGGTGACCGAATGTAAGTTAACATAGAATGATGATTCTCCAAAGGAAAATCAAACTTGGTACAAGTCAATGATCGGTGGATTGCTCTACTTGACACATACTAGACCAAACATTATGAATGTTGTATGTATGGTTTCTATATTTCAAGCCAATCCAAACGATACTACACTATAAGACTAAACATATATCAATCAAGTTTCATTTCTTGAGGGAGAAAGTGAATGAGAAAAATTCAGATTGAATATTGCCTACCAAAGAAAATATTACAAATATATTTACTAAGGAATTTATTGAAGGATACTTTGAGTATCTTAGAGGGAATGCTAGGGTAATTACCTCGATGAGAACAAATGATGCATTTTATTACATCAATCCATGAGCTTTATTGCTATACTGTGATCCAGATTGATGTTTTTGTGGCTGCTACTTAGGGAGAGTAGTCAGATGTGCACATATGTGGTTGAGAGTGTGCACATGGAAAGGTCTTTGTTACCTTTTCCATTGATTTCAAAGGGGGAGAAGTGAATAGTGAAAAATCTTTGTGGAGAGAAGTTCAGTTGAGAGAAATGTAAAATAATTCAATGTGCTGGGTCGATGGTATTTTTCACATCATGTGTTTCCATCAATTCCAAAGGCATAGATTGTTGGATGTTGTGGATATGGTTGCTGATATGTGGTTGTCATTGATGCCAACACTATTAGCATTTGGTGTATCAATTGTTGTATATGTCAAGGATATTGAGAGAATTATAAAAGAAAGTGTTATGTGTTCCCAGTGGAACTGTGCAAGTCATGATGGAGTCGTACTCTATATGATGAAGATTAGCTGATGTGGATTAAATGGTTTATTGTTAAGTTTATCTAGATTATCTAACAAAAGTTTCAGAGGTCCGCCTGAAGTGTTGAGTATGTTGTGGTCTGACAATGTTTTGCTGGTCTCTGTCAGTGTTCCTGAATGAAGTTTGTGTAATTTTGGTTATGTTAGTTGTTGAGGATGCTTCTTTGTTGGTTCTTGGAGTTCTTATATGTCTCTAGGTCATTCTCTATCTTTGTGGTACATCCACATTATTCAGAGTGTTCATGGTTGCAGATCTTGTCCCATGCATGTTCAATTTTTCATGTTTCTAGCTGACATGTTGGTGATAATGTGTTGTGGATCTTCAAGGTGAATATAATTAAAGTCTTTTCACATTGGAGATGATAATTTAGGTCTCCACTATGTTGTGGCTGACCTTGGTGGGTTCACATTAGAAGTTTATTTGTAAATTTGGGTCGACATTGCAAAAAAAAAAAAAATCTTGGCCGACGAAGTAGTGATGGAATCCCATGTAGTGGATATATAAGGGTGATTAGTTAATTGCTGGAAGAGATGCTCATGTGCTCCTAAGTGTATATGTGTGAATATCATCGATTGCGAAGTAGAGTGTGAAGAAGATTGTGCGAAGTGTGAAAAAGTGTTGAGCTTAATTGGAACTATAATCAGGTTTGTGAGGAAGCTATTTTCTCAGTTCACATCTTGGATGGTTTTAATCCAAACCCTATTGTTGGATAGTGAGTCCTCTTTTGTAATTGAGTAGTGAGCTCTAAGTATTGTTCCTGAATGTTTCTGCATTCTCTTTATTATTTCTTTTATATGTCTAATAGAGTATAATCTTGTGGACTAGCATCCACCATGATTTATCCCCCAACAAGGTTTCCATGCAAAAAATATTAGTGTTATTTGTCTCTCTGATGTGTTAATTGCTTGTGGTTGATTGCTTATTCATTAGATCTGAGATTAAGGTTAAGATAAGTAGGAAAAGTTTAAATTTTTGTGACAACTAATTCAGCCCCCCTCTCAGTTGTCTGTCCTTGTTTTGCCAACAATCTATTGGTTTAACAAGAGGTAAAGAAATCATTTTTTTTTTGTATAAGTTGGGTCATGTTGTTATGAAGGGTATTTGGTAATCGTGTAAACCGTCTTTTTAGATCTCCATAACTATAAGGTGTCACGGATTTAACATCTATTACTTGGTTTTTGATAGGTTGAGGTGGTTGTTTTGGAGTGGGGTTGAATTGTAAAAACCCTTTGTTTGGCTTGTGAAATGGTTGTGAATTGTTTGAAGTGTTAGGTTCAAATTTCTCAATTTGGTGGGAAGTGGAGTTTGCATCGTGACTACTAACACAATTCTGATAATCACAAAGGGTTTTGCATAAGTGCAGGAAAGAAGGAAATTTCATCATGGTCAATTTATCTTGAATGTGAGTTTGCAATTTTTTTATAAACATCTTTTGGAGATGTGAATCAAGAACCTTGACATCTACTAGAGAATATAATGGCTAATAGCGTGAAATGAAATCAATTACTTTTTCATCCACATTTTTTTTACATCTCATTAAATTAGCCATTGTCTTTTTCAGAGTTATATGGACATGGAAATTACTTATAAAGGATAAAAGCATCAACAAGTTCATTAAATGATCAAATTGAATGATTGGGTAAAGAGGAAAACCACTCCAAAGCAGTATCCTTTAAAGTCCTAGGAAACAATTTAGCTAACAGTTTATTGTCAAGGACAAAATCATTGCATAAGGTTGTATAGGAATTGACATGATTAGTAGGGTCTATTGTACCTTTGTATTTCTCAAACCTAGGCATCTAAATTCCTTGTGGCATTGGTGTTCTTAAGATTTCCAAAGATAATGGCCTACTATGAACATAGTAGGTGGGTGGTGCAGTTTGGTTTTGGTTTATGGTAGATATTTGTTGTTGCATGGAAGAAACAGTTTGGAAGAGTTGTGTAATGAGAGGGTCAGTTTAACTAGTATTTGGTGGAAAGGAGAATGGTGATGGACTCTATGTATTGTTGGGACAAGTGAAGTGGACACTAATAGGGGTGAAGGTGGTGGAGGGTGGAACATGCGATGCCACAAAAGAACTAGGAATGCTAGTTGGAATAGAGAAAGGAGTCACCTGACTAACTTGTTGCATGGTTGTTGTAACTTGATGAGTGGTATAGCTAGGTATGGATGCTACAGTTGAAGGAGGAATGTGATATCCTCCTTGGATAATCACAATGTTTGCTGGTTGAGATGTGCTAGAGGTGGAAGAAGCATGTTTTTGGTATATCTCAATAACTTTTTTCATAACATCTAAGCTCTCATCACTTTGAAGAATTCGATGGATGTTGTCTATAGTTGGAATTGTAGTGGTTGAAATATTTTCAAGAAAATTTTTGGTGCAAATGTGCTAAATCCTCATGAATGTTAATGACTTTATCTTGCAAAATGTGAGCATTTGATGTATCAACATGCATTGTATGTGAAGGTAAAGGTGTACTAGTGGTAGTATGCATTCCTAATGCACCATTGTCCATACCAGGAGTAGGAGCTTGAGAAAAATCAAGGTCCACAACGAGTGTGTTATCGCGAGATGCCATGAGTCGGGAACTTCTCACTAAAGTATTATCACTAGGGCACCAAACACTCATACTAATACCACAAGAGGTGGAATGGATGAAAATGCAATGCAATCTAGGAATAATAAAATGTAAATAACAAAAATTTTGTAAACTGCAACAAAAATGAAATATCAGGAAACAAAAATGCATAAAATGCCTAGATAATACAAGAAATTATAGTGCAAAATGTGCAGGAGGACTAAGTCACCCAGTGTGGTGAATTAGTCCCAGTGATGACTGTTTTAATCTTTTTCAAAAAATTTGAATGCAATTTTATTTCTTTCAAATTTGTAGATGCAACTTTAGTATGAAAATGCAAATTTTTTGTTGTTTTCAATGCAAAGATGATGCAAAAATGCAAGCAATTTGAGCTTTTCACTAATGCAATTTAAAAAACCCTAGGATGCAATTTAATCAATGCAATATCTAATGTAATACAAAAGAAACATAGGATGCACTTAAAATCATAAATGAATATGTTCAAAATTAAGGTGCACCAAAATGTGGCCAATGATTTTGGATTACTCAACTGCTTTAGCTCCTTCTAGGGTTTTTCACCTAAAAGGATAAAGGAATGGGGTCCAAAATAAAAATGTCTAGACTCAAATTTAATGTAAATGAAGTGTAATATGTATAATTATGGTTTAATAATGCATTGATTTGAAATGAAAATGATTTGATGATGGAAAATCTAAGTAATGCAAATTGATGGAAAACACACTGTGATATGAAAAAACACCTAAAAATGCAAGCAAATGATGAAATAACTGAACAAAATTGGAGAGATGCACCTAGAATTTGGAATCTGATGTGGAGAGATTCTAGAATCCTAAGAAATTGACTAAAAATGCTCACTAGGACACTTATGCAAGGCTAGGTGACTTAGTCCCAGTTTCAGGAAGAAAACTTGTTAGAACAAGAATCTCCCAAATGTGTATCTAAAAATGTAGAAACCACTTTTCAAACCTATAAGTGGGACTAATCTACCACTGGTAGTGACTTAGTGCACCTATAGATTTTGGGAATTTCGGGATAGGATCCTGTTGCTTCAGGTCTACACTTGCTTTTCTTATAGGTGTCTAGTCTTGATTATGTAGAAAATGGGATAAAAAGTGTCTCCAAGCTTGAATTAGGGTTATGTTGACTTGAATAGCTTTGATGAATTGTTGACTACTTTTCAACACCTATTTTTTTGACAAATCTGCCTACAAATTCAACAAACACACATGGAAAGAGGGAACAATGGTTAAGGGTTAGAGTATAGAGATTTTCCTTGGTCAAATCCCACTTTGGTAATAAAACTATAGATAATGAAATGAAATATAAAGAGAATGATAAATAAACAACATGCAATGTCATAAACTTACCAAACCCTTGATGAAGAAATCTGAAGATATGCAATGAAGTGATCCAATGGATGACTCTATTGTGCTTAGAATTCTTGAATGCTTGAGAATTATTAAGTTGATTGCTTGAGTGAATGCTTGAATCAATTAGGTGTTAAAATGAGAGGGAAAACCCTTATTTATACTTTATCTTTACTAAATTTCCAAAAAATAACACATCACAGGCCAACCTCAAGGGTTAGAGAATGAAATCCCATTGGAAAGTTGAAATAATTTTGAGTTTTGTGCCAAAAAGGACTAATTCACCCCTATTGGTGACTTATTGCCACTTAAGCAAATTAAGTGGGTGTCAGAAATATGGTGCAGGAGCACCTAAACACTTTTGTTAAAATTTGATCTTTTGATGTTGGTTAGTAGGTGAGTCTAGGTTATTATGGGGTGGTTTGAGTATATTATGCTAAATCAGGTCCATTGAGACCATTTTTATGTAATTAGTGTGTTTTTGGAGTTATCTGTGCAAAAATGTTAAAAATTGCAAAAACATGCAAAAGTTGTCAAGCAACAAATTCAAAGTGGCAGTTATGGAAGTCCAAGTGTCACCATGCTGTAAATGCATGGGAATCTATTAGTAGTGGGAATATAATGATTTTTAATGCCTTAAAAAATCCTTGTACACGTTTTGAAGGGGGAGTTAATGAAAATTTTAGATTCTTGTACGCCAAAAACTCATAGTTACTTAGAAATTACTAATTTTTGTTTCATTTTTTGTCATTGTAGGCCTTGGTATGAACCCATACACCCTCTTTTTTCTCAAAATTTGTCTATAACAGGTGTGGGAAAGAGATAGCTTCAAATTTGAGGTGTTTTTATCAAATTTCATCAAGAAACAAACCAAATTACAAGCAATTTACTAACTACAAGTCTGATTTTCCAAATTAGAGGGTTTGAGAGTGTGATATGAAGAACTAGGCCATTCCACCTATTGTAATCATTGTATCTCTATGGAATGGGAATATTTAGGTCTTATTAGGTGTTAGTGGGATTGGAGGGATCATGGGAAGGTCGTTTCTGGCTTTGGGCATGAAGCCAAGTTGCAAAAAGTGTGATTTTTGAGTGAAAAAGAGTGAAAATGAGAGGTTTTAGTATGCAAAAGTATGTAAAACTTGGGGGAAGAAATTTTTGTTGTTAGATCTAGTGTTTTCAGTTATTTTATAGTGTCTTTGAAGTGGTGGCCAAGTTATTTGAGTCCTGGATCATTGATTTCCAGAAAACCCTCCTTGGAAGGGCATCAAAAGAGGTTTTTTTTGCAATCAGGTGATTTAGAAAGTGCTTCTTTGTCAAGTAAAGGTGGATTCCATTATTTTGACACCTGGAAAGTTTCAAACCAGAAAAAAATTATACATGCATCAAGTTTCAAGTGTAGTTTTTTTGTAAAGGTGGCCTAATTGGCCTTGTAGGACAATAGTGAATTCAAGTTTTGAAGGAGTTGTTCCAAAGTAACCATAGCTGCATGAAAGACATTTTTTAGAAGTCCCAAATGGGTCCTAGAATCTGGTTTTATTTTTATGATATTCTATGTTGTGTTAAAGATATACCTAATTTCACCTATATGGACTATTACAAGAGTTAAGTTTGTGAATGCAAGATTTTGTAAATCTGATGAAACACAATTTTTTGAGAGTTTTATTGGGCAAAACCTATGAAGAATAGGTTGATTAAAGTTTTTTTAGGTCAAAGGTTTGATTCCCTCAAGTGGAACTGAGTTTGGTTGGTTGAAGGCCTCCCATGCATTGCATCAAATTAAAGGGCTTTAAATGTGGTCTAATGGGAATATCCTCAAAAAAAAAACTTAAGAGGGGCTAGAAAGTGTATTGGGGGGTCATTTAAACATGAGAAAGGATTGGATTAATGGTGAAAAGTCTAGAAAAGTGTGAAAGTGGGTTACAACACTTTACAACTCTTTGAAATAAGACTTGGTAAGTGATAAAAAGGAGTTATTGAGGTGAATTATGATGAAAGGATCCTAGAAAAGTATGAAAGTGAGTTACAACACTTCACAACATATTTACAAGACATCCTAAAAGTCTTAAAGATTTACAATGGTTCAAGACCTAATGTGAATGTGTTGACCACATTACAACATTAAATCTAGGAAAAATCAAGCCAAAGTCCACTACGAGGTCCTGAACATGAAAAAATAGAAGGGTTAATTTATTTGTATCTATAGCAATAAGCCATATTTTGTATTCATGCATTGAGTCTTTCAAGGATAGTGCATCGTGGCAGAGAGCCTTGTATTATCTTGTAACTAGTTATAATATATTGTGACCTAATCCTCACTATGGTTTTTCCCTTTTGGGTTTTCCACATAAAAATCCTAGTGTCAATGTGTTATAATCTCTTTAATGTTTTGATTTACTCTTGCAGCTAGATTTGAATTGATAATTGAATGGCTATTAATTAATTATATTTTATTATAATATTGATTCACCCCCCTCTCAATATGCAGTGTATTCAACAAACCCTTGTTGATAATGGCTCAACCCTTAACACATGTGTAGCATAAACCTTTTGAATAGAATTGGAATAGAAAAAATCCAAATAAAACTAGACTCTTAATCTATCTGTGGATTTGATAATGTTGAAAAATAACCACTTGGTGTGATCACATTACCTATAAAAGTTGGAAAGGATACATTTTAGACTACTATCCATATTATGCCCCAAGATATTTCATACAACCTTCTTTTTGGTAGACTATGGATTCATGAAATGCATGAAGTGACTTTAACTCTTCATCATATAATGAAGTAATACCAACTTCAAAATTAGAACCCATGCAAGAGGAAATAAAAAGGGCAATATTTAAAAAGTCACAAAGCTATTGGATGATGACTGGGGTTCCTTATATTTTACACCTCCATTCATGGGAGAATACAAGATCATAAACAAAATATTTTGAAAGGGGAAAAGAACCAATGGTAATTTAAATGTGAAAAATTTAGAAGAACCTTTGAAAGCATCCACTTCAGCTAATTTAGAAGAATAGAAAAAATACACAACATTATTAATTTGAAATAAATAAAAGTTGCACAATTTTTACCTAGAAATTATTTTGAGATTTCCCCTCAAGTTGACAAGAAGGATATTTTTCATGCACTCCAATGCCCACTCTCTAGAAAGGATCCCAAAGAACTCAACAAGGTCCTAAGAAATATTGTAATCAGTAAGTGAATTGGTAGTTTCTATTCAATTTCAAGATAACATGTTTCACAAACTTGTGGCACAATAGCATGGGTTTTGACAATGACATGTTTTATATCGGGGAACTTTGTATAGTGTTGTACCCAAAATTTACAATATTAGCGATGAAAAAATTATTTCCCAAGAAACCATTTGACATAAGGAAATATGTATCAAATTTAAATATTTCTACAACAATTAACATAGACAATGCTTCATACTCAACATAAAATCTAAGTTAAAGCATAAATGCATCCCAATGAATCACCTACCTGAAGCGTACACATATATAAACCAACTTTCTCACACAATTGTGCAATACGAGGATGATCATAGTGATTGAAAATTTCATTTTACAAGATTGCATCAACAACATTAGAGAAAGTGACCAAATTAATCTCAAGAACCTCCCAAGAAAAAATCAATAAAGCTAAAATCACAATAATTTCTACAATCAACAATGTATAAATAGTTCATTTTCACTCTTTTCAGACTTTACACATAAGCATGTTCTAAACTAGGTCTAAGAAAATTTAAAAGCTAGTTGCTTCATGATCATATTAACAAATTTCCTTAGTTTGAAGATGTGCATGTTTTGGCAAATTAGGCTTCAAAAAATCCAACGAAAAGGATGTTGCTTCATAGATCATGTTATGTTGAAAATAAATTAAATATGAAACAAAAAGATAGTAAGTTATATTAACAAATTATTTTACTTCAACATAAGAATTTTTACCTATGTTTATTTTGGGTACACAATATCTAGACAATATTCTAAATCAAACTGACCAACAAAACAACCTTTGACAGTGTGTACCAAATTATATGATATGAATAATTTATTAAATACCATAAATTGTATAATGCAAAAATAAACATATTATTAAACTTGAATTAAAATATAAAAGAAAATGAAAATATTATGCATATGAACAAGCTATAGCATGCCAGAATTTAAAGATTGATTCAACATCATGATATTAAAAGAAAGGTAATCAACAATGAAAATTATAATGCAATTCAAATGATGAACTATAAGATGTCCATATATATATATATATTCTAAGAGTTTCCAACTATTGGAAATACACCATGATAAAGATCCCTGAACAACACATTCAAACTACTGCATAAAGTAGTGGGCCAAGCTGTCTAACAACTAGTACATGATAAACATCAACTATGTCATTTTTTGCAAATATTTTAGTGGTTATCATGTGAAGGCTCCTTCTTTCTCTTTCAAATGGAAAAATCCATCTATTTTTTCTTCATACAAAAGGGGTATGTTACTTGTGACCTTTAAAATATTTACATTTGCATCTCTTGTTCCTTTCAATTCAACTTTTTGTATAATAGATAGTGAGTGAATCTACCCAATGGCCATATAAGCAACATCAAACGGATCCAACACTGCAAATTTATCCCCTCCTTGGAGTTTATCAATACATTTATGCAAAAAAAAACATATTATATTGAGATATAAAACATTTGATAACACACAGATAAACATTCAAAAAAATTCTCCCTTATTTCCATAATCCATGTATACTAGCTAATTACAGTTCACTACTATTCTAACTAGCTTCTATCACATACGTAATGATTACCCTTATTTATAGAATAAAATAACCATTACTTACCTGAATAGTACTTGAATATTACTTACTTTGATGTGGTTTCATAGCACACACCTTGATTTCATCACCACTACTCCTATGAATATCATGCACATTCTCATTGAGTTCAGTATAATCACTATCAACATTGACATGAAGTTGTTAGCTTTGCATAGAGCTCTATTGGTGCACCCCTTTTCTTTTTGTTTTTCTTTCATATATTTTCTCTACATGTGGTTTAATCATCATGGAAAAATTCATTTAAATCAAGTAAAGAATGTAAAAGCCATAAATTTTGTTCCAAAATTAGAACATTTTAAGCATGAAGAGTGACAAAACATTGGGACAGATTAACTTAAAACTTAAAGAATGTAAGAGCTATAAATTTTTGTCCAAAGAAGAATGAAAAAAATGGGATAGATTAAATTACAACTTAAGGAATGCAAAAGCTATAAATTTTTGTCCAAAAGAACATTTTAAGCATGAAGAATGACAAAAAATTGGAACAAATAACTGACATCTATTTTATTACCTCAACTTCAGCAAAACTATGATTGTGTTGCACATTCTTTTCTAGTTCATCATGATCACTATCAATATTGACAACTCTTTTGACATCAAGACGTTTTTGTTTTTGTTTTGCTTTCATAAAATTGCTCCTCATGTGGTTTAACCATGATGCAAAAAAATATAGAAAGCATTCAATAGTCAAGTAAAGAGTGCAAGCTATAAATTTTTCCAAAAAAAGCTTTTTTCGGATCACTCTAACAATAAAGAAACTAGGTTAGATTCACCTACGCTCGTATTTCAATCTACATATTAAGAGGAATTTGTATATATAATTTCCAAACAAGAAGAAATGAGATCAATATAGCCTCTTACCTCATATGAATCTGTGGAATTATACTCATTCCATGCAGAAGCTATTGGCTTAATGGAGACAACCAACTGCGAAACTTTCTCAATGAGATTGTAGATGCAACTCATTACATTTTTGTACCCTTCATTTAAGTTGACATGATCTAAAGAGTCTCTTATTGGGAACCTAAGAGATGGCTATGAAATCTTTGTTGATGAACTAGATTTCCAGTTTGAACCGTACTCTTAGATTTACTATGATCTAGTGATACCATATAATTGACAATATCTTCTACACCTACTTATCTATTACTATTTTCAACATAAAATGCAATGTCAATTTCAACATGCAGCCAATTCAATAAGAAATCAAAATAAATAACACAACATAAATTGAACCAAAAATCCATACACTTACTCAAAATTTATCCATTTTGTCCTGCATCGGGGTCCACCTTAGCCAAATGTATATCCAGTCATCACATTATCTCTTGCTCTCTTGCCCCTGTTATTCTTTGACAAATATTATTTGAAATGCATACTTTCTTTCAATACATCCCACTGTTTGGGAGATAGAGTGGAGTCTAACCTCTCTTTTTCCTCCATGATTGTTTTTTATGCAATTGTATCTAAAAATTTTCATCCAAAGTATAATATTTTGTTTTTAATATTTTATAGAGATTTTTCCACCAATAGTCTCAAAAGCATTTTTATTTTTTTGTATAAAATTTTCCACACTTTGTGGATCTTGCTTGGAAAATTTTGATTTGAAAATATCCAAATGGGCCCTACATCTTACACCCAACTCAAAGGCCCACCTTGCAACATTTGGCCCAATGGGCTCACCATCTCTTGATACCTCAACCAAGAATGATTTTTTTCCTTTTAATTTTCTTTATTTTGCATTCCTCTTTGTGGATCTATACAAATCTCGACTCAATCTTTTTATTTGACAAAATGAGACACATCTTCTATTAAACCACTAACAAAATTTGTGGTTGATCCACTAATTCCATAAAAAGTTGTAGATGCAATATGTTCACTCTAAGGTACACTAGATACAAGCATTCTCTCTTCATGACTTTCATTAACCAAAACTTCATGCTCCTTGGCCACATCAAGTGTAGTATGAGTAGGTAGATTAGTACTAGTCTCCATAAATTTCACTTCAAACACATCCGTTAATCTTGAATAAAGAATCTACATATTTACTATTCCATTGGTCTCATTTTTTCAATAATGTCTCTTAGACTTAGTGCTAAGAGATAATCATGACATTGCACATCACCATGTGCTATATCAAGTTGCATATCACCATGTGTTATATCAGGTTTCACATCACCATGTTCTATATTAGGCTACACATCATCATAATTATTCTTTTCACCAACTGCATTTGTTGAATCAAAAATTTGTTGGATTCTACAAGTTGGCAACACAGTATATTTTCTTTGCTTTTGTTTTTTCTCCATATTTTCTTGGCTAGAATGGTGCAGGGCACCTACGAATTCATGTTGCAAAGTGTTAGTTATTTTGGTGTGTTAAGTATTTTCTGTTGTAATCAGGTCTATTTAGACCATGTATCATGTTTTAGGATGTTTTGAGTCATGTGGAGTCCAATTTTGTAAATAATCTTCATGTTGCAAAAATATGCAAAAGTTGTCAAAACAACTCTACATTTTTGCATTTTTGGGTCTAATTGAGAAGTAGATCGGTTAGGGAGTTAAAAAGAAGTTGGGATCCATTGGATTGGCCATGGGATGTTTTAAAAACACTTGTGTTCTTTTGAAAATTTGAATTTTGAATATCAAAAACTTTGTTTCCTACCTTTTTTTAGCATATTTTTCTGCTACAACAACTAGTATGGCCTTGTATGACCTGTAGGTGATCATTTCTACATTGGAATTGATGAAGTATCGAATCTTCTCTCATTTGCATCTTGTCTCATCAGTTTTCATCAAGTTTGTGAGGAGTTAGAGTATTTTTATTGCAAATAGCCAGGAAACCATGGTTTTGAGGGTTTGAGTGAAAGAAAATGAGTTTTTGACCCATTCCATTGATGAAAAAGTTTGATAATTGGTGGAATGGATTTATATAGGATGTGTTTTGTGTTTATCAAGTTTTCAAGAGTAGGGAAGAGGATTTTGGTAAATTTGGTTGATGCCCTAGTGGATTAAACTCATGTTTTTAGGAAAATATGATGCATAGATGTTAGGGTTTGAATAATAGCTCTTGGGGATTGGTTGGTATGGGTTGGAATTGTTTTTCATACTCAATTTGACATGTTGGAAGTATTGGTTTAAATATTGGAGGTATGGATATCAAAAACTTGGTAATGACTTATTTGCATAACCCTAATTAGGACTTTTCCAAGCGTAGCAACATAATTTATTCCTTGGTGTTCCAAGATAATCATACCTACAATCTTGATATGTTTTCAAAGGGCCTAATGGGTATCCAAAAAATGTTTTAGGTTGTGGGTTAGAGGTTTTACTGGAAAGTTATGACAAAAATACCTTGCTTGTTGTGTTTATAAGGAATAGTGGCAAATTGTGAGGGAAGTCATTCTATTTGAGGTGTTCAGATGTTGACAAAGAATTGTTTGAGTTAGTATGATTGTGAGATCCATTTCTCTACATAAAATTTGTATCAGAGCATAGGTAGGTCTATAAGGGAGAGAAAGTGTGAAGCAAAAGTGAACAAGATGCCTCCAAAGAATAACAATATGGTAGGGAAATGAATGAGATGAAGGAAAAGACTACAAGGGAGATTAGAAGCAAAAGGTAAGATTACAAAAAAAAGTTGAAGGTCATGCTTTGTATGGTGGGATTATGAGCAATGTCAGAAAGGAGGAAGAAAGGTAAGTCAAAAATTTTCTTAGAGGATAGAATGGTGGCTAAGTTTGAGGGTAATTTCTTACCATCTGATTATGCAATTCAAATGTATAAGAAACTTCAAGGTTTGAAACAAAAAGAAATGGATGTCAAAGCTTATACTGAAGAATTTTATAAGTTGAGTATAAGGGTAGGTCACATGGAGGATGAAGTGGAGAAGGTTGCTAGGTATCTTAGTGGATTGAGATTCAACATTCAAGATGAGCTAACTTTGGAAAATCCAAGAACGGTTGAGGAATGTTATCAAATGGAAATATGGGCTAAAGAAAAAATAAAGAGAAGGAAAGATAAGTCAAATAGGGGTAGAGGCAACAATAATAGAGGAAGAGGGACATTTTCAACTCCAAGGCAATCTTATGAAAGTCAAGAAGATACAAGTAAGGACAAAGAACAAGTTGTTGATCAGAGAGTTGGATTTAGAGGTGGTAGAATAGGCTTTAGAGGCAGATTTGGAGGTCAAGGGAGAGGCTCACAAGGATTCACAGGAAGGTGTTATCAATGCAAAAAATTTGGACACCAAGCATGGCAATGCAATGAAGGACAAGCCTCTAGTTCACATGGAGGTGAAAAAAGGAATCAATTTGTGCAAGAAGAGGATACTAAGAGTGTAAACTCTTCATCACAACATGTTGATCCTGAAGTTGGAGAATCACTAATGGTAAGAAGAACACTCATCAAATCATCAATGATGGATGAGGCCATCACAAAGGACCTCTTTGAAACAACTTGCAAGAGGTGAATGTGTGGGTAATAGGATTGTGATTGATTTTAGGAAGTACATATAACATGGTTTCCAGTGAGATGGTTCAGAGAGCTTAAGTTGCATAGGATACATGAAACCCATTACAAAGTCTCTTGGATTTGAATCTTGGTCAATATGTTTAGTAATTAAAACAGCGTTAGGTGGAGTTCAATATGGGGAGGTACAAACATGTAGGTTTATGTGACATATTGCCTATGGATGTATGCTATTTTTTCTAGGGAGGCCTTGGCAATTTGATAGGCATGTTATGTATGATAGTAGAAGAAATACATATGAGATAGAAAAAGATGGAATCTCCTTTACTTTGACACCATTGATAGAAGATGATAAAGTACAAACTAAGGTAACCAATGTGATGATGGTAGGTAGAAAAGAGTTCATAAAGGTAGAAGAAAAAGAGAAGATGAACCTTGTAGCCAATTCAAAACATGGCAGTAGTATGCCAAAAAACATGGAGTGATCAGATTTTGGAGGGAAATGATATTGAGTTGGTGTCAAAATTTGTTTTGTTGAAGGTCAAGGATGAATTGATTTTGGGGATGCAAGATTGGTTTGAGAAGCACGTTGCTATGATAATAGGAGTGCCTCATTCATTATTTTCAAAGGAGGATGTTGGTAATTTTTTCACATTAGAGGTTAGTGAACTTGATAAAGAAAAATTTGTAGGGATAGAATATCATATGGAAGAGATGGAAAGGAAGAGTGAAGAGATTAAAGATAAGTTTCAAGGGAAAAAGAGAAAGTTCAATCACACAATGGGAGTAAAGAAGAAGGAAACTCATTACAAGAGAGGAAGAGACATGCTAGCAGGTAAATGGGTAGATTCAAAAACATTCTTAAGTGAAGGACAGATCATGGATCATCCATCAATCAAACTTTTGCAATTGAAGAATGAATTAGGTGCCAAAGAGTTCAAAAAGACTAGGAAAAATGCATTTTTCTAGTATTTGATTCAATGGAATGTTTTAAAAAATGGAGGTATCACTTGGAGATCAAAGAATTATGGAATCAAGCCTGGATCTAATGTGGCAACACTTTCCTGTAGGGGACTTGAGTTCATTTTTCCCGAGAAGTATGGTACAAGGCACCTAGGCATTCAAGTTGAAAAGTGTTAGGTATTTTGGTGCCCTAAGTATTTTTGGTTGTAATAAGGTCTGTTTAGACCATGTGTCATGTTTTAGGGTGTTTTGAGTTATGTTGGAGTCCATTTTTGTAAATAATGTTAATGTTGCAAAAAGATGCAAAAGTTGTCAAAACAACTTTGCATTTTTGCATTTTTTGGTCTAATTCAGAAGTTGAATGGTTAGGGAGTTAAAATTTAGTTAAGATTGATTTGATTGGCCTTGGAATTTAAAAAAAAAAAACTTTTTTATGTTGTCCAAATTCTCTTGTTGTTGAAAATTTGAATTTTGAATATCAAGAACTCTATTTTTTGCATTTTTTTAGTATATTTTATAGCTACAACAACTAGTACATCCTTGTATAGCCTGTAGGTGATCATTCATGTATTGGAATTGATGAAGTAATGAATATTATATCATTTGCATCAATTTTTTGAGGAGTTAGAGTATTTTTATTGTAAATAGCCAGGAAACCCTAGTTTTGAGGGTTTTAGTGAAAGAATGTGAGTTTTTGACCCATTCCACTAATGAAAAGTTTTGATAATTGGTGGAATGGGTGTATATAGATTTTTTTTGGTGTTTATGAAGTTTCCAAGATTAGGGGAGAGGATTTGGGTGAATTTGGTTCATGCCCTAGTGGATTAAACTCATGTTTTTAGGCAAATATGATGCATAGATGTTACGGTTTGAATAATAGCTCTTGGGGATTGGTTGGTATGGGTTGGAATTGATTTGGAAGACCCAATTTGAAATGTTGGAGCCTTGGTTTAAAGATTGGAGGCCTGGAGATCAAAACTTGGTAATGACCTATTTGCATAAGCCTAATTAGGCCTTTTCCAAGCGTAGTAGTAGAATTTAGTCCTTGGTGTTCAAAAAAATCATACCTACAATCTTGATATGTTTTCAAAGGGCTTAATGGGTATCCAAAAAATGTTTTAGGTTGTGGGTTGGAGGTTTTACCTAAAATCTATGAAAACAATATCATGTTGTGCTACAAGGTATAGTGGCAAATTGTGAGGAAAGTCATTCTATTTGAGCTGTTAAGATTTTGACAAAGCATTGTTTGAGTTAGTCTAATTGTGTGATCCCCTACTCTGCATCAATAAAACAAAAAAAATCACATTATATCTTATATACATAAAGCTCTTGCATATAAAATTTCATTAGACATTATTAAACAAATAATATACTACTTAGTGGATTTACAACTTGCTTGTTTATCAAACCAAGGCGCGATAAATATTCATTATTCTTGGCCACTTTTGAGCTTAAATCTTAGATTTTGGACATTGAATGGGATTTTTAGTTTAGAAAATAGTAAAATTAGTCACACACAAGCAATAAATGTGCCATGAAAAACCAAACATATATTTGATACAGTTGATCTGAATAACAACGACAAATCAAATTGGAGACAATGACACAATTGTATTCAATAATATTAACAAACAACTAAAACCAAAAGTTTAGCCACCAAATTATAACTTCTTCTCCATTTATATTCTTCAAAATGATTTTACAATACATATTAGAAGTATTTTATCTTCAAAAAATTATCCTACTACTAAAGATTTTTTGATTCGATCTTGGTTTCCCTTTTATAGATAGATAAGGTTAACAACAAGCTTCACACCGACTAGTGTTTCATTTCAAAAAATGTGTTTTCATTTATCTAAATCAAAAGGTCTTAATTATCATTGTTTACCTATGGTTAAATAAAATTAATGAACTTAGATAAGAAATGAAGAGAACTCATCAAATATTGAAGTCCAGAGCACTCGCAAGACACCAATGTTTGTCAGTCATTATAAGGTACCCATGATCATTTCAATCTGGCAAGGTCCTCTCTCTATGATATCATCTTCAATACTTGGTAATTCACAATTTCTGACACTAGGCCTATTCTTCTAAGGGAGCAAGATATGTTTGTTCCCATTTAAAAACTATATAGTCATCAAGCCATTTATATTCTTAAATCTTTGATATGTTGGCAAGGTGACTTCTCCATCTACTATCTAACAATCCTATAGTCTCTACAATGAACTTTGAGTATCCGGAATATAGTGCAATCATCCCATCCAACATCAAATTAAAAATATGGACATTTATATCATGATCTTGTTGTAAATGAGCAATACAATTTTAGACTACTTGTTTGAACTCACTTTTCCAACTGGTCAAAATATTTTATCAGATCAACTTTTCCAATCATCTTAGGCACAAACCACTATTTGATTGTATGGAATCATTCTATTCTTATAGTGATCTTCTAGCTCTCCCCTAACACATATTAGGACTCATCAATCACTAATTTCACCATCCTCTTTGTGGGATTTAAAGCTACAGGTCAATCCACACTTCTCTGTAAGACCTTACACATTGTGTGTAGTGTATGATGCATGGGTTTCCATTTCTTAAACAAAGGATCCAAAACAAGAGCATGGGATCTCATCTATTCTACTAGTACTTGGGACATGGAAGTATAACATTCACGCACATTTTTTTCCTTGTCTATCACTATCTTGATTTTGTGCTCCAAGACTTTTTCTAATGCACCATAGATTTGTTTCTTTACTTTTATCTCCTCATTGCACTTCTTTAATCTTTCTATTTCTTGCTTCAAGACCTCTATTTGATCAATGGAAACAACATCGATCTTTTGGGTTGAGGGTTGGTACACTACCATTTCAATACTTTGAGAAGGGTCTACCCCTTTCAGTTACTTTAGCTTCACATTCTCTATAAATAATTAACCTTTCATAAATAATTAATAGTATAATAAAGTATTTAATCATTAATTATTATATGTATATGTTTTATAATACATATAATAAGTAGATTAATAAGTTTGGTGAATACCTTCTTTAAGTATTTGGCTACCCTTCCTCCTATATTTGAAAATCTTCTATTTCATTGATAAGAAGTGGAATTTGGGATATTTTATAAGATAAGTGAACCTTATTGCTCTACTTATGATATTTATAATTGAGAATGATATCCCTAGGTTTTATTTATAATTTTATAGACAATTTTAGGGTGTTTCATAAAAGAATAATATTTTTAAAGTTTTTCTTTCTAGAAGGTTTTTCCCATGTATTTGTCGAGTGATATCTTAAATTTGTGCATCATATAATACTCATTTCATTTATTTTATATGTTTTATCTATAGTGATTAAAAATGTGTGATCTTAATTTCTAAGAACCTTTATGAAACTAGAAAAAGGCACACTTAGATCAATAGAGTGGTAGACTCGCTACTTAAATAAACACAACTCAGGTACTCAACATTACATCTTTGAATATTATTCAATCACACCCATCCTATGTGGATATGATTATCATAGGACCAAACTACAATAATATTTCCTACATTTTATAAATCCCTTGTATTTCAAAGAAGGCACTATTTAATAACATAAATGTGGGGAACACTTTTTGTAGAAATTATAAAAAATCATTATACTTTTTAGGTCTAACATCATGCTCCATAAACATATATTGAAGGTACCTATAGACACTAAAAAATATCATCAACCTGCAAATGCCATTTTTCACACTGATTTCCCTTCTTCCCTGCATAATTGAATGATTTTAATTATTTGATTATTTTCTAAAATCATATTCTTCTATTAATTAATTAATTTTAATTATTTATTTAATTCACTTCCTCTTTTCTATTCTTCCTTTATTAATTTAATAAATTAATATTTATTTAATTACATCACTAATTAATCCTTTATCTATAATTAAATAAATTCTGTTTATTTAATTATTTATTTTTCATTTTCCTACAATAATTAAATAATTATTTTGATTATTTAATTATTTCTTAGTTTTCCCTCCACTATTAAATAATTATTTTAATTATTTACTAATTTTTCTTTTTCATCTACTTTTAATTAAATAGTTATTTTAATTAAAAGTTGACTTTTTCCTTTGCATCTATAATTAAATAATTATTCATTTTCCCTCCTAAATTAAATAATTTTATAATTATTTAATTTACGCCAGCAACCTCTTTTTTTCTATCAATCTCCTCTTCTATCTCAATTAGTTTCCACCCTTGATAAGGTTTTATTACCTTTTAATCTCCACCATCCATCCTTAACTAAACCTTATATTTTCCCTAACCATATTTCTTGGCTTCCCAAAGCAATCTCATCCATTGATCTTCATAATTTAATCTTGGCCCTTCATTCAAATTTGGTTTTCTATCAAAGGGACCTATCCCTTTAACTTCAACCCTATAGCCACTATATTTGGGTATGTGTAGGATGATGATGGACCAAAAAGTGTGATATGATGGGTATGTGTAGGGTATGTGGCTGACGACTTGTTTTTTACCAAAAAATGATGAAACAAAAGGGTTTTTAAAGGAGATTCTTAGCTTTCCACCAATATAAATTATACTTTACTTTGAATTTAATAAATAATTATTATTTGAATTACGACTAAATTCCATTGATAGGCTAATTATTTGAATTATGACTAAATTCTGATTGATAGGTGATTAATTATTTATCTTTCAAATTGTATCACATTTTCTGAATCCAAAACATGTGTCACATTCTATGCTTCACATACTATAGGATTAAAAACAATGAATTTCATGAAGTTTTGACCAAGTTAAAGGGGACATATAGGTTTTATATTTTCTAAAAGTTGTAATTAAAAATTCATAATTAATTATTTACTTGGAAAAATTTATAAAATAATATGCATCACATCAAGATATGAGTCCTCTACTTATATCTAAAATCTTATAAAAAAATATTATCATTTTATTGTGGTTAGGGTGGTCAGACAGACATACTTATTTTTTCCCTAAAATTTAAGTACTGCATTGAAATTTCAAATTTTCACCAAATAGATTTTGAAAAAACTTATTCAAATTTTTACGTCAAGTTGTCTAACTCTGATTATTTTGAATTTTTTGCCATTTAAGAGCCGGTTTTTTCCATGATGATCCTGCACATACCCATTTGAAATTTCGCTGTCACTATCATTAGGCTTATTCTTGCATACTACAAATCTAAGGGAAAGTTAGCATATAAAGAAAAATAAAGAAGAGCAATGAAGGTGACTCAACTATGGCATATGAATTATTGTAATATTGCTTTATTATTTTATGTTTCTATGTTCATTTGCACTTCATTGTTGGATTAGGGTCTTTATGGCTTGAGTTTTATTAGTTAGTGTTTGTTACTATTGATTCAAGCTTTGTACCTTGATTTTACAATGATTTCTATGAATTATGCAAAAAGCTCCACATCTAACATCTTTTTTCCACTCCATATTATCCCCAAGGTAACAAACAAGTTGAGGCATACAATAAAACCATCATCAAAATACTTAAGAATATTGTCAATGATGTTTGTCGTGATTGGAACCTCCAACTAAATCCCATCTTATGGGCCTATTGAACAAGTATTTGCATTCCCATAGGAGCCACACTGTATTTCCTAGTCTTTGGTTTTGAATTCATCCTTCCAATTAAGGTTGATTTACCTTCCTTGAGGGTATTCGTGCAAGGGATTATTGATTATGAAGAGTACCACCTATCCAGATTGCATGAGTTGGAGTTGTTAGATGAGCAAAGATAGAATTCATTGGTCCACCTACAAGCTTATCAGAAACATCTTCATTGTAGCTATAATAAGAAGGTTCTTGTTAAACATTTTGACATTGGTGACTTGGTCTTAAAGGAGAATCCAAAGAATCAAATAGAGCTAGAGAAACCTAGCATTTTGAGCATAATTGGTTGTGTCCTTACATCATAATGTGTTCAATAGTATATTGATCCAACACTTATTATATTTCTACTCCTAAAGATGAATGGTTACTAGTCACTATCAATAACATGCGCCTTCCTAGATACTACACCTAGCTTTCAGAGAGCCCCATCAAAAATCAAAAAATAAAAAATAAATATTAAAAAATAAAAAATCATCACCATGATGAAAACTTGGAATATAGACATAGTGTGTGACCACAAAAAAATTGAGAAAATAGTAAAGATAAATAATCCATCCAATAGGGAAAACCACTTCAGTAGCACTTTGGATAAGTACCATGGTGAAAACCTAGCAAATATGCACCATGTTTTGTCAGCCTTTGCTACATCATCATTATATCTAGTTTATCACCTTCACCCATAATAAATTCAACTTCACACCTCCTCATTTTCATCCATGATAATGCTTTGTTGTCCTTCTCATGGCCTGTGAATGATTGAAATTTTGAATCTTTCGCCTATCACATCCATCCACCATAAAGATTATATAATTTCATTCCTAATGAATGGTCCTATACCTAACTAGTGGTAAATTATTGACTTCATGGGATCCTAGACTTGATATCAGAGTTCATCATCTTAAAAAATTAAAAAACATTCAAATAATCTTTCAAAATCCAAAAAAGATCAATATACGTCAAAAATCCAAAAATATACAAGTAATCTTTCAAAAAGCCAAAAACACCCAAATAATTTTTCAAAAATCCCAAGAAATCAAAACATGTCAAAATCCAAAAAACCAAATAACCTTTAAAATCCCAAAAAAATAGTGTAAATTCTTGTCAGTCAAGGGAGTCAAACTATGATGTCTAGATGTGCATGTTACATAGGAAAGGCCATCATTGATGAGCCCCTGAAGCACTAGGTTAGTCCTTTAGGGTTTTTCAAGTTGTGTCAATCATGATTGACTCCATAATAAATTATTTATGGTCAAGGTCAATTGAACTATGATGTCTTTGTGCTCTTACATAGGCAAGGCCATCTTTGATGAGCCCCTGAGGCACTAGATCAGTTCCTTAGGATTTTTTGGGTCAGTCATGGCCTATTGCCATCCATCTCATAATAATTTTTCCCTTTCTAAGGTTGAAAATTTGGCCACACACAAATAGATATCTGACCCTAAACCAAATCATGAATCAACAAACTAACTATCCAACTAGTATTTAGTTTAAACTGATCAATTTCCTAATCATCAAATGTCCATGATCAAACACTTATCCGCTATCAATGGTCTTATACAAGAGGTGGCATTTTTGAAAACAAACTTGACATCTTATATGACTTGCTTGATGTCTTGAAACCATATGCAATCTTATCATTTGTCTAATACAAGATGTGTCCTTGAAACCAAACATAGTCATTTATTAACCCTATCATTTTCCTTATACAGGTGGCTACATGATTGAAATCAAACTCAACGTCTTATATGTAATGCTCCCTTCCTTGAAATAAGGAGTTATCATTCAATCAATCAATCTCATCAATTCTATCAGCAAACAATCACTGGAAAATGATCTATATGTTCACTGACTCTATTGGTCTACTCGGTCTTATCATTCTATTGATTTATCTTTGGTCATGTTACTAGCCACCTTGAGGATGTCTGAAGAAGGATTTAGAGGAGCGATGATGTCTCATGACCTATTTTTTCTTTGATTGTTGTTTATGATTTGTCTTGGCAAAAGGGCAAGGGAAACTTGGTTCCTAGTATGTGTCATGGCACTCCTTGTGTGTCACGTGTCTATTTTCACAAAGGGAAAAAATTGCACACCAAGTGGTCTAT
This sequence comes from Sequoia sempervirens, assembly GCA_007258455.2. Lineage (NCBI taxonomy): Eukaryota > Viridiplantae > Streptophyta > Pinopsida > Cupressales > Cupressaceae > Sequoia > Sequoia sempervirens. Next base: position 26,534 of record VDFB02196867.1, read on the forward strand.
GTCATACCATGGTGCTCATTATCCATTGTTATAATTAAATGCCCAATGATGATAATCATGCAAGCCTAATATCTATTAAGAAAAATATCAATCCCATTTCATCTATTCCATTATTCCTTTTTCCATTCCTCACTAATCTCCTTTCCACCAGGTAACATTATCCTCTGACTAACATTTCTTTCATCAATCCTTGCATTTGCGCCTATCAAATTTTCTTATTGGAACAATTTCTCAATTTTTTTGAAACTCTTTCAAAATTTGAAAAATATTTGAGGGGGTATAGGTCTATCCTGACTTCACCAAGGCACACTAGGACATATTCTCATATGATTTTTTTTCATATTTATTCTTTGATACAACATTCAGACAACTTCACATTGCATCAAAGAGGGGCAAAATGTAGAAACTAAAAAATTTCTTATACTTGCAAACGCCATTTTTCACATCAATTTCCCTTCTTCCCTATATAATTGAATGCTTTTAATTATTTGATTATTTCCTAAAATTATATTCTTTTGTTAAATTATTTTAATTATTTAATTAGTTCACTTCCTCTTTTTCTATTCTTCCTTTATTAATTGAATAAACTAATATTTATTTAATTATGTCACTAATTAATCCTTTCTCTCTATAATTAGATAAATTCTTAATTAATTAATTAATTATTTTCATTTACCTACTATATTTAAATAATTATTTCAATTATTTAACAATTCGTTAGCATGTTCTTCCATAATTAAATAAATTATATTTATTTAATTATTTCCACATTTCCCACCAGTAATAAATAATTATTTTAATTATTTTCTAATTTCTCATTTTCTTCTACATTTAATTAAATAGTTATTTTAATTAAAAGTCTACTTTTCCCTCTTCTTCTATAATTAAATTATTTTATTTTTTATGCAGCAGGGGTGTCCATATGACTCAGCCCAGTGGCCCAGCAGCCCATACCTTTGGTACCTGGGGTGAGTTAGGGCGAGACTAGCCCGCTGTGGGTGGACACCATAGCCTACATATAGGCCCAATGGGAAACCTCTTTTTCTATGCCAATCTCTCCTTCTATCTCAATTAATTTCCACCCTTGATAAGATTTTCTTACCTTTCAATCTCCACCATCTATCTTTAACTAAACCATATTTTTCCAAGCCCTAGTTTAGATTGCTTCTCAAACCAATCTCATCCATTGATGTTCATCATTTTATCTTGCCCCTTCATTTCAAATTTGGTTTTCTATGAAAGATACCTATCACTTTCATTTCAACCCTACAACCACTATCTTGAACTAGTGTGTTAAGTTTTAACATAGGGTAATTATTTTTTTCCCATACTAGGTGGTTGTTCACCCGTTACTTTTTTCTTACCTTTAAAAGGCTATAGATTATGTAATTTATTGTATTTCAATGCATTCTTTTTCACTCCTGGTGAAATAACATCTCTTGTGTTGCTTCTCTGATTCATGAAGGTTTGTATTGGTTTGTAGTTGCTCCTAGATGCTTTGCTCTAACATGGTATGAGAGCTTGTCTTCTGCAACCACCTTCCATTAAGAGTTTTCATCAGGAGTTTTTTTTTTATCCTCAATTTTTTAAATTGGGATTAAGTTTTCTGTTTAGGTGTGATTTGTCTCATTTGTTGTTGATTTTTCTTTTGATTAAGAGCTTGTGATTCTCAATTTGGATAAGGTTCTTTTCTCTCTCTTTCCATCTTCACCAAGTCTTTTGTGTGATTTTTCATGACTATTCTGCTTGAGGAGGGCGCAATTCAATTCCTGGGTGGTTCCAATTGGGCCACGATTTACATTTTTTCTGCCAAGTGAATTTGATCTTTAGAGGCCCGATTCTCATTTTTTGAGGGCATGTTTGAAATCCTAAGCTGCGAATCATCCATGGAAAGACGCGATTCCTCCTAGGGGGCGATTTACACATGGGAGTACATTTCTTCTGAGGAAGTAGCTACTAGAGGGTTTTTTTTTTCTGATTTGGAGGTGCAATTTTAACTTTGGCAGGCCATGATTCATTCTTATGCTACCAGTCATGGGAAATATTATTGCTAGAGATGAATTTGGCTATGATTTCATATTGAAAAGCGATTAGAGATATTTTTTCTAAGCTTGATTTTTGAAGGAAGGTTGGACGATTCAAAGGAATCATTTTTTTGTGATCATTAGAGGCACAAATTTTAGTTTTTGGGAAGTTTTCTTTCATCTCTAAGGCATGACTTTGTTATAGGTGATTTTTAATGAGGAAGATTGGCATTTGAAATAAATTCAAGAGGAAGCATTCAAATTTTTTGCTCAAGATGAGATGGCTGGTGTTTCTAAGAGGTGCATGATTATTTTCCTCCATAGAGGCCAAGTAACAATCCTGCCCAGCCTATGAATTTCCTCTCTTGCAGCGTAAGAATTCTCTTTGTGCAAAGTGAAAGTACTTGTTGAAGAGGTGTGATTTATTTTGTGATTGGAAGAAGGAACAATTTTCACTCCCTTGAAAGCTCTGGTGGTGTGTGAAGCCTATGAGAGGACCGATTTGAATTGAGAAAATACTTTTTCCTACAAATTTAATTTGTGGGTAGTGATTTCCTATTTTGAGAAGGTGACATTCTAGTGGCCCTGATTCATCACCTATACATTTTTGGAGTTTTTCTCATTTGGAAGGCTCGAATATGTGAGGGAATGTTTTTTTTGGAGGTGGAAATTTTTTTATAGAAATCATGATTGGAGTTGAAGAATTTGTAAGACTAGCATGGAAATTTTTTTGGCGGTTTTGGTGTTTGGTGCAAGGCATGCAAAGTCCAGTGAGGAGGATAAACAGGTTGTATCCTTACACATGTAGGCTGAGCCTCACTTGTGTAGGTCATGGATTCGCATAGCTTGCTATTGTGGCTCTTGCATAGCTACTCAATACCCAAATCATGGTGATCTTTTTGTAGACTGATTCACTTGCAAGCCATGACTCCCACATAGTCTTATTTTTCTTTCTTGAATTGACTTGATCATAAATTTACCAAGTTGTTTGAATCTGATTTTGAGGCTTGAGAGTATGACATGAAGATTTGAAGGTTGTTTTCTTCACTGAAGATTGACCATAAATGATTTCTTGGGTGCAACGATTCTTCCTTTTGTGAGGTGATAATTTTATTGTTAGAGCAAGAATTTCCTTTCTCTGTATGGCATCTATTTTTCTCCATACCAATGAGATGAACTATCGAGACCTTCAAGCAGTCATCCTTTCCTTGACGATGATTTGGTTGTGTAGAAGGCTCATTTCTTCACTAGAGGCTATACATTTTTTGAAACTTTATATTTTATAAAGTTCTCCCCTAAATATTTATTTAGGTTTCTATGCAACTTAAGTGGAGGTGGGCCCATTTGGAAGATTTCTAGAAGATTTAGCTCGCATTGTTAGCGTGTGGTATCCTTTTTCTATTTAAATAGCTTTGTAATTCCTTTGCTTGTTGTGAGCTAGTCTCACAAGTTGCGAAAAGGTTGTCTTTCGTGTGTGGTGATTGGTGATTATTATGTTGTTGACTTGTGCTTGGTGGAGTTTGTTTGTTTGGTGTTGGCTTGGAGATTAGGCAATGAGCCCCACCAATTTTTGCACCCAGTAAGCATTAATTTTTGCATACCTGATTAGTGTGAAGGTAATTTTCTAGGCCTTTTTTTCATTTTTGTATAACTTTTGATCCAGATGCTGAAATTTTGCAAAAAAAAAATTGTCGGAAAGCTGGTGATGTGTATTTTCCAGGGGTACAGGTGATGTTTCAAATTTTTTGTTGTTTGGATGCATTTATTGCTCGTTGAAGAAAAATATCCATTGTTCAGTCCCGAGCTCATAACTTTTTCTTAGTTCATCTATTTTTCATATTTTTGTGGCATTGGAAAGGCCTCTTCAAGTTCTTTAGAGTTACTCATGCACTTTTTCTAGATTTGGCCCCTAGTATAATTAATTCAATTTTTTGTGTTTTAACACTCTAGTTAGTTACTTGGTTATTTTGTCACTTGGAATATTTTTGGTTCCATGGGATGGCTTTATTTGGGTTACTGTATATGTTTTTCTAGAAATTTTTCCATTGTGAATATTTTTAGCATCATTTGTAAGCACTCTCTTATATGTAAATGCACTGAGATAAAAGGGCCACACTATTGTACATGTATTTCAAGGGGATTTTGCACATAAGGTTGTTGCACATTTTGTACTTAGATTGTATTAGAAAGTGCCATGGGGGATTGCGAAGTGCCTTTTTTATTTTCCATCACACCCTTTTCAAGTGAGTGTCCCTCCAAGACAACAATGAATCCATGTGATTCTTGCCTCTTGCATGTGTGCCTTGTTTTTACACACCCTTTTCAATTATAGGTACTTTCTTGTGCACTTTTAGATGATGTTTCTTCTCCTTCATGCACTACATGGTGACACAAAAAACTTCAGTGGATCTGTCATGCCTCTCCCAAGTCAAAATTATGGGGAGGTATTATATTGTTCATACTAATGCTTCATTGGTTTCACTTTAGAGTGAGTTATATATCTAGTAATTGTTCCTATGTACTAGGCTGATGCAATGCTTGGTTACTTGTGCATTTCGGTGAGATGGAGCATTTACCATATAGACACCCTTGCATTCCTATTTTGTAGAGGCAACCTTTCATCCTTCATTGATTAGTGTTCTTCAAAATATTGGCACATGTGTTTTTGACTTGCATTGGTTGAGTAGTGTCATTTGGGTCACTCGTACAGATTCATGTGCCATCTATATTTTCAATTGACAAATGTTTTTCCTTTTTTCCATCTGATCATTGTTTGAGTAGTGTCATTGGGAGAACTTTCAAGAATGTAGATTGTTGTCTTTTATATCATGATCATCCTATTTTCAAAGGAGGTTCTTCAATTATAGAACTATATCAATCATCTTTTGACAATTGTTTGCAGCTTCTTCCTACTTCAGTGATGTTCTTCATGCTCCTATTCCTTGAGACATTGTTTTGGAGGATTTTTAGTCCCTCATCTTCTTTTCTCTCTTTTGGGGATGGGTTTTTTTCCCATAGGGTTTTTCTCCTTTTCTCCAATTATGAGAGATTTATTTTTCTTGCATTTCTAGTTGTAGATGGGTACCTAACATGGTTTTGTAGTCGGGACCCATATTGCATATTGAATCTTCATTTTGCATAATAATTCTCCCTAAGTTTGTACTTAAGGGGGGTGTTAATGTGTTAATTTTTAACATAGGGTAATTAGTTTTTCCCATACTGGGTGGTTGTTCACCCGTTGCTTTTTTCTTGCCTTTAAAAGGCTATACATTATGTAATTTATTGTATCTCAATACATTATTTTTCACTCCTAGTGAAATAGAATCTCTTGTGTTGCTTCTCTCATTTGTGAAGGTTTCTCTTGGTTTGCAGTTGCTCCTGGGTGCTTTGCTCTAACATATCTCTGACATTTCATTGTCATTATCATTAGGCTTATTCTTGCATACTACAAATCAAGGGTAACAAAGCACATAAATCAAAATTGAGAAGAGCAATGAAGGTGATTGAACCATGGCATAGGAATTTTGGCAATGTTACTTTATTGTTTATGTTTCTATAGTCATTTGTACTTCATTGTTGGATTAGGGTCTTTAGGGCTTGATTTTTAGGTAGTTGGTGGTTGATACTATTGATTCATGCTTTGCACCTTGATTTTACCTTATTATTTAGTACCTACAAGAGATACATCCCTAGAGGCACTATTATAAATAAATAATGTCAATTATGATCATTTTGGAGTAAAAAAGAGAAAAAGGTATTCTTCTTGAGTTAAATTTTTGGATTTCACCATATTTGGAAGGGAAGACTTTGACAAAAATCATTAATATCTTATTCAAGTATAAGATGGAGCAATACAAAGTAAGAACTTGTGATCTTGAAGGTTTTATCCACATAATGAGAAAATAACTTTGTAAGATAGGGTATGATCACTAATTTTATAAAAATAAATACCTCATTAGGATCCACTAAGAGAGTGTGGACAAAAAATTAGTAGGAAAATGTAGTATAAGATAAGAATGGCCAAAAGAAAGTAGAATTATCCTTTTTTTGGAGGATTATATGCTAATATATAGGAATTTATTGAAAGCATGAGTGTTAAGCTCTAAAATATTAGGACTCTAACCATAATGCCTCCAAAGTTAAATATAGTTGATAGTACACAACATTTGGCCACTTCTCTTATTTCTAGTTAGCATGATGATAATCCTACACTAAAAATCTAAAAGTAAATGAACCTATTATAGAGGAATGTTTTCGCGAGAAACAAAAAATAAGAACTAATGTGCATTGTCAACAACCCTTGGTCACCTTGTTGACATTTGTGCCTTACACTAGTCCAAAAAGGTTTTTGATGATTTTATTTCATTAGTGGATGAAATTATAAATTTTATTAGGACCACTAAAAATTCTCAAATATTTAGGAAATTGGCCCTTATGTTGCAACCATGCTGCAATATTTTAGTGGGATGGAGTAATTAATGATGCTAGGAATAAAGCATGTGAGATATTTATGTGTAATAACTAGTTCATAAGGATAGAGGAATTAAAAATTTCATTCATAATTTTATATTGACATGATATAGGAGACCTAATAAGGAAACGGTTTATTGAAGGTGCACAACTTGTTTCTAATTCTACAAAAAATTCCTCAATCTTCGAAGTAGATATTGTATATATCACAAGAGACTAGAGAGGAGTATTAGTCAACACAAGTGGATGTCTATTGTTGATAGATTGGGATTTATCTTCAATGAAGGGAGAAATTGACAGTGTGGGCGATTACACTTGAATATGACAAGATCTCAAAATTTGACAACACATAATGGCTTATTAGACAACTGATCATTAAAATAATTATTGATACTCTTGCTCATAGAGAAACTTCAATAGTGATGTACATATTGCTTGATTTAGTGAAGTAGTAACAAGAAAATTGCAAATTGATTATGATGCATTATTGCAAGATGTGTTTAAACTAAGAAAGAAATTAGGAGAGGAAAAGATAATCAAATAATTACCTTGGTCAACTCAAAACATTAAGTTGAGAACCAATTTGGTCTCTCCCATGTACACCTTAATAGAATTTACCATCATAAGGAGACACAAATGAGTTAATGGAATACTATTTTTATTGGAATATTTTACATCAAACCCATAGAATTGTTTAACCATCTAACATGAGAGCATGAGCTTTAAGTTGAAATACTTTTAGCTAACATCGAGAGAGTGAGGTGTATCTATTCTATAAAAAATGCTCAAGACATGATCATGGTCTCATCTCTTATAGTGTGGAGGCTTTGCACCCAACAAAATTTGATCCTTATTGGAGTTATTTAGAACAATTCAACTTCACTAATAGACTAAAATGCCATTGACTACCATAACAAATTCAAACTTTGAGAAAATATAAGAAACAATAGAAAACCCAAGCCAAACAAGCACGCTTCTATCAATTTACCGACATTTGTTTGATTCGTTCAAAATAGGTTTGGCTCGTAACTTGTCCCGCAAGAAAATGTAAGTCCTTTTTAAAATCATTAGTTTGACTACCTCGGAACTTGTCCGGCAAGAAAATCTAAGTCCTTTATAAAATCATTAGTTTGATTATCTCCACATTATGAATTAGGTTTTATGTAACTTTTAGTAATGCGCATGTCGCAACTTTTGAAATCGAATGGTAAAAGAAAATGATTCTACCCAAAACATTCGAATACTAAGGGAGGCGGCGACTATGAGTCAAATGGTTGAGCTCAGCCATGAGGTTCATTTCCAAACTATGTTATAAATATATTCACCTCCTCTCAAAAAATTGGAAAGTGAGGAAAGCAAAAGCAAAGGTAGAAAAAGAGAAGCAAGAGACAGTATCAGTACTAATGGCAGTGCCAAGAATCAAATTGGGAAGTGAGGGATTTGAAGTATCAGCACAGGGATTAGGCTGCATGAGCATGACTTTCTTTCCAAAGCCTGAAAATGAAATGATCTCCCTTATTCACCATGCTGTCTCCAAAGGCATTACATTCCTCGACGGCTGATGTGTATGGTCCTCATACTAATGAACTTCTCCTTGGAAAGGTAGGGTGCCTTCAATTAATCTGATTTTGAGAAGAATTATCTGGATTATCGAATGGTTTACTTTAATTTTGGAGCATTTTTACTTGATTTGCAGGCACTAAAAGGAATACGAGACAAAGTGCAGCTGGCTACCAAGTTCGGAGTGAGTTATGCAGGTGGGATAAGAACTGTTCGTGGAGATCCTGCGTATGTTCGTGCATGCTGTGAGGAGAGTCTGAAGAGGCTCGATGTGGATTGCATTGATCTGTATTACCAACATCGTGTAGATACAAAAGTCCCGATAGAAGTTACTGTATGTACTTTACCCTTCAGTGTCATCCTTTACAGATATAATATGGATTTAATTACTAAATGGGTGCTAGTATTCTTTTTTACCTTGTATTAAGCAACAAACTATAGGTTGATTGGTTGAATCATAAATTTTACTGTTTGAAATCAGCGGATTGTAAATTCCAAACTTATTCTGTGATATTTTACTCAATTTCAAAACTTAGTATCAAGATTTAATCTTCGGAGAATCGGACTAAAAGCTCCAATATATCTCTGTCAATTGAACTTATCCTATTTTACCCTGATATGTTCTTATTTTGATTTTCTCAGTTAAGGTTGTGAACACAAAATTGGCATAATGCATTCATTAGGTCATATTCATCCATTCAGCAAATAAATCAAGTTTATTTATCAATCTCCTAAAGTCATCAATTTAATTTAAATAAATCAAACTTGATCCTATCATCAACCTTTTAATTAAATAAACCAAACTTTATTTAATTGAAATCTCAAAATATATTCCATCCCCTTTTGATTTAAATAAATTCAAATATTCAAGTCAAAGGTCAAACTCACCTAATCATCATTAAGCTAATCTAATCCTAATTAGCCTAACCTAACCACCCATCACATCCTCTAGATTTTTCCCTTGCACAAATAAATCAATTTATTGATTTATTAAATCAACATTTTCCATCAACATAGCATCTTTGAGGAATATTCCCTCAAGTTTGAATTCAAAAAAAGTGGACATGTACATCCAACAAGTCATTTATGAGCTCTTACATGGCTCTTACATGTCCCTTGCAAAGTCAAACTCAACATTTATTTCACAAATTCAAATTTGAAATCTCCCCCTCTTGGGAACATTTCCCAAATCTTGCACATCCTCATCCTATCACAAGTTGACAAGTGGCCTCTTTTCATTGGTGGATCTTTAATCCCACATCCTCCATGTTTGGCATTCTTTTATCACTTTTGGCCATAAATAGAGGTCTCCTCTATTGTTCAAATCCTCCACAATCATTCATGTAGAGTCATTCTCTTGGAGAACTGATTTTTCCCACCATCATCCATCATTCAAGGCATTTATCATTTAGCTTATCTATCAAAAGGATTGGGAAAGGGCTATTTTCAACAATAGCACCAATCCACTATGAGATAAACATACTTCATATTTTTCATATGCTTATTTAGTTTACTTTTTGTCATTTGTTTGCATTTGGGAAGCATTGATGTATTATTTCATAGAGATGTTGTTATTTGCTTTGTTTCAAACTAACCATGCTAATGTGTGTTTTAAGGTTTAACCAAATGAAGATTTTGACATCTACATTATGTAAGAGGAGGGCGATAGACTCATGCTTGTTTGAAAATTTCACCATCTAACATGCTGCTAATGTTTCCAGATTTTGTATCTTAGTTGGAATGGCTTTTATTCCACACTAAGATTGGTCATATTATAACTAATATCTGAAACAGGAATAAGTCTCTTTTAAAATTTGTTTGAGGTGAACTTACGGATTGTTGTCACTCTGTTTTTGTCAATTCATGCCTTATCTATGCTTCCATATTTTGCAAGCTTGTCTACAAGAGTCATATGCCGTGAAACTTGATTTTACACCTGCTAATGGCATTTAGTTTGAAAGTATTTCTGAATGGCATTATGGGCACAACTTTAAGTTTGCCAATTTGTATTATTTTGAAATATTTTTTTCAAAAGCTTGTGTGATGCAGCTTTACACCTGTCAATTACATTGGCTTGAAAATTTCTAAAGCCTTTCAAAAAATCTATTTTGTTGCATATCTTATAGCTGCACCACATTTTTCTTGAAGGAATTCTGTCTAACAATTCACTAGAAGGAGATGGATCAAATTCAATACTCAGCACAGGTCCATATGCATGATATGATCTTCCCAGTTGAGCTTTAACTGCCACTATAGCTTGGTGTTCAGTATATCAGTGCCCATATAACTAATCAACTACAGTTTGTAAGCCTTCAATATCTCTCCTCCTGGACCACACTTCAATTTCAAAAGGGATCCCTCTCTTGAATGTTGGTCTCCTTGCTTCTTTTTCAAAAGAGCTCCCACTCTGCAACGAAGATCTCTCTTGTGACACTGACACATAAGGGTCTTCCATGACATATTGAATCCCTTTTAAAAGCTCCCTATCAGTAAGCTCTGCAACAAGAACTGCAGATGGATAATCATGACTATTTGAAAACCTATTAGTCTCCTCTTTATCCTTAACATGATTCCTATTCTTTGTCTGCATAATATTGCTTCCACCAACTACTTTGAAGCCATTGTTTCCACTGCACTGTTTCAAAACACTAGCACCAGTTTGCTCCTCAGACACCATCAAAAAGAGCTGAGGGGTATATGAATGGTTCACAGCCCTATGCATAACTTTCCCTTTGCTCTTCTTGCTACTATTCCCTCTGATTTCTACATAATTCCTACTTCTGAAAGCCTCTGTTTCATAGGAGCTCTTGCTCTGCAATGAGGAGGTATCCTGGGATGTTGAAACATTGCCCCCTCATAGCATATGACTCTTTGCAAAAATCACGGAAGCATAGATAAGGCTGAGGTATGTAACCCCAGTGCATGTAAGGTCATAAATGAATGCGTCCTGTAGTCTCTGCCTTCTTGTTCAAGAAAAAATCAAATTTGCGCGCCTTGAAGTTGCTTCACCGTGGTCCTCCAAAATCTCTCTATATCACATCAAAGGATAATGACAAGTTTACTGCACACCTCACATATGAAAGATCAGGTATTGGATTTCAATGCACCAAAAATATTTTAAGGATTTAAAGCTGGTGAAGCTAACGTGCTAGTTGGTGAGTACCTCTTTTATGATTGAGGGGACTGCAAAAAGAAGCAAAGATCAGTCTAGTGACAGATCTATGCTTTGTAGGGTGCGATGCCTACATAATAATGTCTACTTTAAATATTGCATCTTTATTACTTGGTGTTACTCATTTAAGATCTCTTGCAGGAAAAGTAAAAAAAAATCAAATCTTTACTTGTCAGCAAGATCTTTACCTGCCTACATTAAATGGTCTGATTTATTTTTATTTTTATTGATGACCAAATATTTTAGCTAAAGACTTTGTTGGAATGTAGGATTCTTATTAATCTTTGACATTATTTTTAATTTTTTTTAAAGTTCACAATCCCATTAGTCTTTTCATTTAAAATCATTCTTTGTTTAAAGTTAATGATTAAAATAATAATGATTTTGGTGTTATTTTTCTTCTTGATAGGAAGCTTGAAAGGTTGTTATTTTTGTTTGCATAAACTGGCAACATTAAAACATTGGAGGCAATCTTTGAAGTCTTTTGGAGTTGAAGAAAATTAAGCCCTTAACTTGAACTTGATAAAAGCATTTTTAAATGCTTAGGGATTTCATTTTGGATTTTATTTTCAATTTTAGGCCAACTAGATCAATTTGGATTTAAAGTCAATCATTGATTTGATTTCTTCAAATTTTGCTAAAATTGAACATACAAACATACTAGACACTATTTTTTGGGGCTAAAATCGAACAATCAAACTTCACACTTCATCTTGGTGCATTAAAAAGAATCAAAATCATTACTTTGAGGCTTAAATTGAACATGTGTTTTTCGTGTTTCGTAATCTCTTATTCAAAATAATCTCATCTAAAAAATGCGTATGCACTTCTCTCATGCTTCACGGCGATCTTGAGAATCAAAAGTATTTTTGATGACATTAAGTTGCATAAAATATTGCCTCC
>VDFB02196871.1:0-13756 GCA_007258455.2 Sequoia sempervirens
GTCCACTAGCAATGGTAAATGTGACTTATGTGTTGGATTAGGGTGTCTCAACCTTTGAGTCTTAGCATTTATTTATTATTTTGTGATGTATTTATTTATATTATAATGTTTAATTACCTACCCAAATTGATGTCACTTTATGGGACCTATCGATGATGTAGCATCCTATATGGCAAGTGACATGTACAATTTGTAAGCTAAATTAGTGGAGGTAGGTGTCCACTTTGGAGGAACTAGATTTGTGCCTAAGTTGGTGGCATTTGTCATAAGTTAATATGTAATGGGATATGACAACTTGCTATGATAGTTTATGACTAATTATGATAGTGGAAGAGTCAAGAACGATAGATTATTGGTTAACTATGATAGGTGGGACCCATGTGATGAGGGTGACTACACATGCAAGGTATTTGCATGCATGCAGGCTCATTCCATGTTCAACAGTGACTAATTTTATGGAATATGGGCTGATTATGGAAGATTGTCATAATTATGAGTTTTAATTATGACATGTCATTTATGAACTCATGTTCACACCTTGGGTGTGGGAATCGGTTATGGAAAGTTTTGGGCACCTTGTTTCATGTTGAGAGGCTATAAATACTTGCAAACTTAGTGCATTTTGATGGTGACAGGTTTGAAGAAGCTTACATGTCGTTATGCTACCAAATTTTATCTAGATTATTGTTGTAGCATGAAGAATCATGAGCATTGCTTTTGAGATTGTATTGTAACTGATATTGTTACTAATAATACAAGTTGAGCCATGTGATTTGGAGTGTGCATTTTTTCTCGAAAGGGTTTTCCCACGTAAACATGTGTTATGGTTTGCATTGTTATTTGTGTTGCTTAAGTTTTGAATGTGCATCTTTCATTTTTGTAACTATCAAAGGTGTTAAAAGGAATGTTTTGTAACTCTCCCCTACTTTGATTAGTGTAGGAAGCTACTTTTGCTTACCCAAATTCCTTTTAGTTGGTATCAAAGCATGACCAACTTTCATTTTTTTGTTGGGTTTGAAGGGTTTTTTGAGTTGATCTTTGTTTCAATGGGAGTTTTATAGAAGGGTATTTCATGACCTTGTTGTAGGTAAAAGATGGCAAGCACATTTTTAAGAATTAAGATGGAGAAGTTTATTGGAAAAAACTTTGAACTTTGGAAAATGAATATGGAGGATATGCTCATAGACAGAGATTTGTGGGTTGCAATATCTGGAACCAAACCAACTACAACAACCTAGGTAGATTGAAATCTTATGGATAGGAAATCCAAGGGTGTGATCAGACTTTGTTTTCTTGATTTTGTCCTCCTAAATGTCCATGAGGAGAAAATTACAAGAGACCTTTGGAAGAAACTTGGAGACATTTATCTGGCTAAATCCCTAGTAAACAAGTTGTTCCTAAGAAAGAAACTACACTCTCTGAAGATGGAAGATGGAGGATCGGTGGTATATCACCCGAACACATTCAACATGTTGCTAGCTTAATTGGGTTTTATTGGAGATAATATTGACGAACAAGATCATTGCATGCTCATGTTGTGTTCATTTCCAAACTTGTGGGACCACCTGGTAATGGCTATTTGAAGCACAACCACCAGTTTCAAGATGGATGAGGTGGTTTCTTCACTATTATCTGAAGAGATGCGAAGAAAGTTTTTCGAGATGGCTAAGGAGGCCCTTATTTTTCATGGTAGATCGAAGGAGAAAGGAAAAAAGGACAAGAAATCAAATTAAAAATCTTTGAGGAGATCTTAGTCTCCTGGAAAGTCCAAGGTGAAGTGTTGGAATTGCGGTAAAATTGGTCTTATCATAAATGAGTGCAAGGAAGAGAAGAAGAAGAAAGGAAAGAAGAATTTCTCAGATTCTGACTTTGAAAAATCCTCTCAGGATGATGCAGATGCCTTTGTCATAGCCTTAGTAACCCATGCATCAGAAGATGTGTGGTTGATAAAATCAGGTGCTTCTTTTCAAATGACCTCTCACAGAGGTTGGTTTTCAAAGTACGAAGAATACGATGGTGGGAAGGTGTATCTGGGTGATGACTCTCACTTGAAGATTGTTGATCATGGAAGAGTCAAAATCATATTCCTTTATGGAAGAGTGAAGGGGATTGATGTCATATCTTGATTTCATTTCTGCATTTTAAAATTTGAGGAAATTGAAATATTTCAAAAAATAGAATTTAGCATTTTATTTATGGAATTTGATAGAATGCAATGATGAAATTGAAAATAAATAATAGGAAATTACCTAATTTAAGAAATTATTTTGTGGGATTATCAATTGAAGGTTACTAATAAGTGGACAAGTGTAAGAATATGTGTTCAAGAAATAGGTTGAAGGACGAGAACTTGATTGAGGTAGGCATGCTTAGTCGGATGACCACGGTAAGCAAGGATGGAATCTGGAATATCACACACCACAATAGAATGTTACATCTACATATGTTTGAAAAGTTGACAAATTGCATTCATACTTGGTGTGAGAATTATAACTAATGGAAAAAACAAAGTTGTGTGTTCTTGTCTCATTTTGTCTATTTTGAAATTTATATTCAATTAAGTTGAATAGGAAATTCAATATATATCCTATACAAAAAGATGATTTCATTTGTTCACTCTTTTGGATGAATTTAAAGGCGATTTGAATAGACAAGTGATTTCATATATGTATTTAATCTCAAAGATAATGTGTGAAATTATTTGTATAAATATATATGTATATTTAGAGATATATATATATATATATGGGATATATATATATATATATATATATATATATATAAATACGCATACAAAAAAAGGTGTCAATGGTTTTTGAAATCGTGGGAAATTCAAATGTAACTCCCACCAAATATAGATAGAGGTTTATTCCCTGATGTGGAGGAGTGGGCGACAAACTAACATAATGAAGGTTGCAAAAATTAAATCTCCATATCCTACCCAAGACAGTAGGGGATGAATTCGAATTGAGAATGGGGAGAAAAATCCAGTAAAAAGAAAAAAAGCAGAAGGAAAGGAGAAAATTGACAAATTGGAAGGAAAAAGAAAAGTGATTTTATAGAAAGGAAAAACCACCAGGCCAAAAATCGTTGGAGGTAATTCAAACTTGTTATCTTAGCCATATGTTATCAAAATTATCTCCTATTCTTTTTACACAAATATGTGTGTTTATTGTGCATGTATGAATTTGGGGTTTTGATGTCTAGGAGATCGACTATGTTGATCTATTGTGAAGCTCATGACGGTTGAGCTTTTGAAGCTCTATAATCTCATGTAAATGTTGATCGACCCTGTGTTTGGGGGGTCGGGTTTTACACCCATGATGCGTCATTTTATGCACATGAAGTTTATCCATTTTGGGTCTTGGCCTATTGGCCAACCTAAATGTATTTCTATGTAATTGACTTGTACATGTTTATCGTCATAGGTGACTAACCAAAGGGCTAACTGTTGATGGTGTTTTATGCATAGCAACAACTCAGACAGAATATGGAAATCCTATCTCTCTTGAAAGGTAAATCTCTATCAGCAAGCCTCAAGAGATAACCCCAAGGTCTCTAATGTCAGGTCTTGACAATGCATAAACAACTTAGTGATAAATGTGAAAATGTCAGTAATCATAATGGGACCTTACTACAAGCAATAATTGGATCTTAAACTTATCTAATTTTGCCATATAGTGATACTTCAATCCTAAAACTAACCCAGATAATAAAGAAATAGCAAAAGATAAGGGTTTAAGATAGACCCTAAGATTAAATCTACTTCTAAGACTAATAATGCAAATGATGAAATACTTGAAATGGACCAATCCCTCATAAACTAATTCCTGCTTAACCCAAATAAATCTGCAATCTTATAGAAATAGTGCAATCTTCTAAGGTATTAAATATTTTAATATCATGAATATTCATTCAAAACAACCCTATTTCAATTGAAATAAACAAATATCCACAATTGAACTAAGCACAATGAATATAAAAGTCTAGGCTAACTTTGCAAAGCAACCAACGATCAACTAGCTGCAAAAATTATGGACCAGGGATTGTTGCAAACACTTCAAACATCAAACCATAAACACCATTGATTCAGATCTAACTCTACAATCTAACATGTATCAAATAACCTTGAGCAATTTCAAAAGATGGAATAGAAACAACCATGCAAGATAAGTCAACACAAAGAGATCACTAGAAATCACAATGTCTTCAATTGTATTGAATCATCCAGTATTAGCAACAATTCTAATGTTTTGTGTTATAGCACTTGCTCCAAAATTGACTAACTTCTAACCCTAATTCTTACTTTACTACCCTAATTTCTTCTAAGCCAAGAACTATCTCTCTAGTGACTTCTACTACTCCTAAAAATGAGGAAAAATGCCATATTTATAGAAACCCCCAAGATAATAATGCATTGGTGCAGGGTTACCGGGGACATAATAACCGGTAAAATAACCTAGGCAGAATAACCCGGTCATAATAACCCAGGGACAAAATAACCCAGGGTCATAATAACCCAAGCCAAAATAACCCGTGGTCAAAATAACCCGTGGACAAAATATCCCCATAAAAGGAAAACAAAATTTATAAATTACATGTATGTTGCTAAAAAAATTTATTATTCAAATTTTCAATTAAAGTGTCAAATTATGAGTGATGCCTCTTATATAATCTAAAATGTTATGGTTGTCATAACCATCAACCAATCTTTTTAGTCTTTCTTTGAGTTCACAGTATTTTTTCCTACTTGGTTGCCTAGTGTATCCAACCATATATTTCTCTATTCTATTCTCTTGGAGACTCTGTTCTTTTTTCATTGCTTTGATGAATTTCTAGACTGAGCTATGTGATGCTTGAAGCAATTCACTAAATCCTAGATCACATCACCAAATTTTGTTTGTGTCCTAGTAAAGCATCGACTTAAACATTTATTTGTAAAATATTCCACACAACACCAGATCATTTTATTGATGCCTTGTCGATGAAACACAAATGTGTAACCATCTATAATAAGTAAATTCTTGTTTTTTTGACTTGTTAAAAACTGAAGAGGCATTGTATATATTAAAAATTATGAAGAATGTGTTGGTTCCCTAAAAAGTATATTGATTTTTTGTACACTCTTTTAGAAAACCCTAGGAAAATTTAAAATAATGTTCAAAAAAATATATTACAAAATATCTTCTTTTATGAATTTGGATTTCTCCTCTTCTTATCACTCTACACACTCTTACTTCTTCTCCCCTTCTTCCTTTCTTTACTTCTCTTAATTCTACCATTTTATATATCTTCTTAATGCCTTTTCATTTATATCTTTTCATAATACCTCTTAATCAACTTATTCCCACAAAATTGCCTTTATTTTTATAATTATTTACCATTTTATAGGTTATTTAAGCATATTAAAGGTGTTTTAAGGCTATTTTAGGGGTATATAATGGATATATGGTTTTAAAATGACCTAAATAGCCTCTATGGTGCCTCACAATCATATTTATAATTTATTTTATGTCATTTCTAGTTTACTAGCTTGATCTAAAATGACCATGGGTTACTATGACCATGGGTTATTTTTTCCTTAAGTTATTTTGGCAAGATTATTCTGTCGAGGTTATTTTGGCAGTTATTATGTCCTAATACCCCAATTTAGACTCTACAATAAAACAACCACAAAACAAGGTCAGCCCAAGAAGTTCAAAACAAAATGAATTAGCATTAAATGCTTGGAACTCATCCAGGTCGGCTTGGGATTTACAATGTAACTTGATCCAATGCATGTGAAGGATGGAAAAGCAAGGTAAAAATAGGCTTCAGATAAATAAGAAGCACAACTCCCAATGCAATTGATCATTAACTGGCCCCTTCATCCTTGTCTCGATCCAATTTATCTAGAATCTTAAGAAAAATCCCCTCGAGGTTGGCCATAGGTGAAGTAATAAATGCTTTAAACCCTCCTTCAATTGAATTAATCTCCTCCATTGATTCCTTGACAACCCTGTTAAATTCAGCCTGCACTCAGCAAAAACCACCATCAATAATATCCATTATAACATGAGGATCAAAATTATCCCATCACCAATAATATATTCATCATTCAAATTATTCCAAACAAATATCACAATCAACCCCGAAATATCGTTAAAGCATAATTTCTTCAAAGTTCGAGATTTTCACCCCTTCACGAAATCCAGGCCAGAGAGGAATTTTGGAAAATTCCCAGCCAAGCGGATTCTGGCGAAATAAGCATAACAAGCACCCAATAATCATTCAATCAATCACAATCAGATAAGAAACAACATGAAAGATCTTAATATTACTTAGATTAATCACATGATGCACAATCAGTAGCCAATAATTCATGCTATCTTACAATCCTTCATTTTCAACAAAGTTTTAGAGAATTCCGCCCATGATGGAAATTCACAAAAACAACAGTTTACAAGTTCTGAAAAATGAAGAGACAGCAAAAATTTCAGGAAAATCTAGAGGGAGTAGAAATCTGCAAAGCAGGTGAAACTCTGAATCACTGCATTTTTTGGGAAAATGGAGAGGACAAGGAAAATCGGGGAAATCCACCAACGAAGGAAAATCCCGAAACTAAAGGAAAACCCGAATGTCGATGTTCTCACATGACTTCACTCAAATTGATCGAACGATCACAAATTTGAGCAACTTGGGTTCGCAACCAGCTTGATTTGAACCTCCTATAGATCAACATTAAATTCAAGGCTCATCCAAAGGTAAATCAAGAGGAAATGGTGATGCCCTAAATCCGAAACCCTAAGAAAATGAACGCAGGGGAGTTAGCCCAAATTTCTATTGCCACCCCTATTAAGCCCAAGGATGGGTTATTCAAAGGAGACACAAGTGAGTTTCACTTAAAGTAAATCGAAAACAAGCTCACAAACTCACTTAGAGCCGGCAATCACATAAGCTCGAAAACCCCAAAATCAACCAAAACGAAAACAACCATGCACACAGGATTGAGCTCGAAAATGCAATCATGAGAATGCTAAGCACCATTGAACTCATCAATCAACAGGAGAATACAGTGACTGGACTATCAACATTCATAAAAATGATAGACCAAAACCCCAATCTAGGAATTCGGCAGGGAGACAGAATGTCAGGAAAATACGATCCATGCAGAATTTCGCGAATGACCAAAATCTCTAGAAAACAGTGTAAAACATCAACGGTCGGGTTTTCAAAGCATCCGAGGAAATTTGGAAGAAGTGGAAAATCCTGAGAGCAGTGAAAAACCCGAAATGAGCTCAGAACATTAGATTTTCAAAGTGCTTCCCAGAAGGGGGGGCATATTCATGAATAAGATAATCATTCAAACACGCGCTAAGGAAACAAAACCTCAAAATCTAAGGGCTAAAACATCAAAAACCAGAGCAAAAGAGGGCCCCTACTTTTAGTGGGGCGTGTGTACGAAAACTACACAACAAATGGCGACTCGGCTGAGAAAATGCTCCAAAGCATTTTGATGACAAACAGGAATTAAGAACCCATCATTTTTGGTTTCGATCTCCAAATTAGGCAAACAAATTAGAAATACAAGACTAAAGAAAATCAGAATCAAAGGTAGACTGAACCTTCCATAAACTGAAAATCTGAGTGTGTGCAAGTGAGTTCATTTCCCTCCTTGAGCTACCGCAGAAACCAAGCTCAGTCAAGTTAGGCTACGTAAAGATTCTAACTCCAAAAGTAACTTGGATAGAGTCTTGCTGCTAGTCAGGCATTCATAGCCCCGACAAGGTTGTCGTTGTAATTCTCCTGAACATAGCTCTACTGCTAGCCAGGCGTCCCTAGCCCCAGTAGAGATATTCGGATACCCCTGATAAGTTGAATCCATTCTTTTGATTTTCAAATATTCTCTCTTTTCCTTTCTTTTCTGATATTCTTTTCTTGTCACTTTTTCTTTTCAACCTGTGAACAATGAAGTTCACACTCAAGGTTGAGAACCACAATGGCACTAAAGCAGAAATAGGATTTTTCACCTAACATGACCTCACAAAAATCCCCCAGCAACCTCAAGATTCTTAAGATGTATGAAATATATAAGATTTCATAATACTTCAGGTTCAAATCAAACCAATGACCCATCCTCTTTAAATCAAACATTTAGACTGCTTGACACTAACAAAAGATCTCGACCATCCATTCAAGACACATGATTAAAGGTCATCAATGAAATACCTAGAAAAGTCCCAGATAATGAATAAGATTGTCATGCAGATGCAATACACCCAAAAGAATACTAGAAAACCCCCAAAGCAAGAGCAGAGCAAAAACAAACCAAACCAAAAGCAAACCCTAAACTAATGCAACCTAATCTAAAGAAAGAAAAAGCAGAAAAGAAAACCTAAAGAAAGCAAAGCAAGCCGCATTTATTCAAAATCATGACCAGACATGATAAATTGAGACCTACATCTTTTTGAATTTTCAGTTCATGGACAAGCAATAAGGTGAAAGTAACAGTCCTTAAGAATGCAAACTTATCCTTATACTCAGCAAAGTAAACCACCAAATTGCAGCATTCAAACTTAACCTTATTGATAGGAATAATCAACAATTGAGGCAACTCATTGAAACCATGATCAATCCATATGCAAGTTGTCTTCCCTAAACCTCCATAATCAAATTGATAAGCTTCAGAATTCACAGTAAGGAGAGAAACAACCTGATTTTGTACTGTTGTAGACTGAATATTGTATTCATCATCTTGCACTTGTGAAGAGTTGATGTCTCTATCCTTAGGCAGTCTTGACTGATGATGCAATATCCCTCTTGCATTCAAAACATGCAAAATATAATTAGACTCATCACTGAATAATTCCTGGTAAAAATTAGATTGAACAGGTTCAAAAGTGTAAACATGGAACTTTTCACCGATTTGAATGTCTTTGTGAAGGGTCAATGATGAAAATGTAGAAACCCTGTCATGTATAATAACTTCCCCATCATGATGTTCGTCAGGAGGCCTCATAGAATGATCTTTAAGCATGCCTTCACATATTGCAATGTGGTTAAGCCCATCAATTATAACTACAGTAGTGCTATTATGAGCATGATTCAGATTTTTCTGCACATCCGTATGAATCACATCAACTATCTCATCCTTAATACATAAAATCTGTGAATTTGCAATATTTAGTCCACCAACAGATAGAGAAAAATAGAATTGGATGAACAAGAAAACTCCTTGAATTCTTTTATTGGCACTGGTTTAGGTTTGGAACTATAACCCTCAGGAACCTCAGCTTCTTTATCAACAATATCAGATCCTACAATTTGCTTCATGGGACATTCATTGGCAATTTTTTGAGGCTTCTCATCTGAAAGCTCAACCTCCTCCAAGGTTGCCTCAGCATTTACTGCTATGACTTTCTCAGATCCAATGCCAACTAACTCTTCTACTCGACCTTCACCAGTAGCTTGTTGAAATTCTTTTATTGGAGGCTTACTCTTTGTAGTTTGATGTATATCCTTTGTATAGTCTGTCAACCATACCTGTTCTTCCACCTCTTCTGTCGATTCTACTGATGCTATAGTATTGTCAATTTTGTGAGTTGGCGTATCATGTAACATGAGGATTTCCTTAGCCTCCCATCCTTGAGGGTCAACTACCAATACATAATTTCCCAAGCTTGTTTCAGACAGGAGTACCTCCTTTAAAGTATTTGTATTAGCATGGCCTGAAGCACCCTTTTGTTCAGAAAGCATATCTCTTTCAAGAGACCTTAGTATTGCACCCCTAATTGCAGGATCCTCTAACAACTCGTGAGAAAAGAGACTTATTTTGACTTTCTTGAGTTCTTCTACCACACATTCACCTATTTGCTCTGCAGTCATGGTAGAACAGTTGTCTTCAGAGCTAACCACAAATTTATCCCTATTGCTTTCAACGCTTCCTCCTTTATCAGATTGTCCTCCACTTATGAAATACTGAGTTGGCACATGATTGAATGCTTGAACCTCTTCAGTTGTAGACTCTTCTTCATCTAATGGACCATTTTCATTCTCCTCATTATTTTTGAAAGGTTGAGCTACTGCATACTCTGTTTTAGCACCTTTATCTTGTTCTTCTTTTGGTTCATTCTCTTCACTTCTTGGAAATGGGACATGATTCACCACCATGACTGATATGTCATGAGGATTAGATGGTACTATCTCCTACCCACTTGAATTGTTGATGACATGTTGGACTTCCTACTGAAAAATAGACACAATAGTCTAGAATTCTTGACAATCCAACTCAGAGTGTTGATTAGTGTTATGAAGCCTACACCATCTTGAAAGAGTTGCTTCAGCTAAGTAAATTCCAGTAGATTTCTTATGATTGTTTGGTTGATCCAAAGATGCTAAGGCTCCTCGATTATTCCAACGTGGTGGTTGGATTTCATGATCTTTATCAAGATGTTGTCCCCTATCAAAGTTCTACCTCTGAGCCTACATCATATCCCTGTTGCTTTAATCATAATTGGACTGAATTCCCCTTTGGACTGCCTGGGATTGACTATTTTGGTGCCTTAGGTAGGTGACTTTAGTGTTCAACTTCTCAACTAGCTCTGTGAGTGCATCCAGCCTCTCCTTGTCTGCACTGTTTGATGGGGGAACAATACCAGTTGAATTCTGCATATAAATAGTATGTGACCCGTGGTTCAAGGGTTGATTAAATATCTCAGAGCTCTATAAACAGTTGGGTACATTAAATTGTTGATGAGGAAATGCACGCTGGTTCACATTTAGAGAGTAATTTGGCATGGGTGGAGTTTGATAGGGATGACCTGGGTGTGAAACCAAGGGTAATTGAGGGACCAGACTCAAAGTAGGTGTTTGGTTAGTTAATGACAAAGGTTTAGACAATTATTGCCTCAAATCTGTACTCACTTTAATAGCCACATCATAAGCTTCAAATAGGTTGTCAGGAGGGTTTTCTTTCCATTTGATGAAAGTAGATGTTAAACTAGCCAAAGCCTCATAATAAATCTCCCTAGCAGAGGCATCATCCACAACATAAGGGGGTTGCAACCTAGCATAATCCCTATGAAATCTATTATTGAAATCCACTATTGATTCATTTGCCTCCCTCTTGACTCTGATAAACTGCAGAAGTAACTCATTGGCACTGATTGGGGTCTCAAATTTCTATAAAAACACAGTCTCCAGCTGCAGCCAAGTAGTGATAGACATAGCAGGAAGATGGTTATACCAATGAAATGCCTCATCCCCAAGGGAATATGGGAAAATTTTGCATGAAACATCCTCATGATTAATTCCCCTATCCTTAAGGGTAGTTTTAAAAATCCTAATATGCTCATCTGCAGTCCTTTTGGGATCATTAATGTGAAACTTGGAACATAAAAGCTCAGGGTTCTTGGGCATAGGATTGTAATTATTGAAGGCCAATAGAGATAGATTATCAACTAGGAAAGCCATTGGTGAAGGTGGAGTTGGTAAAGGCTGATTTATGGCATACTAGGGCTGGTGAATGGGGATGACTTCTAAATCAAATGAACATGAACTTGATGAAGATGAGGATTATGGAGATGATGGAAGTGGTTGCGTGGATGATGATTCTCCCCTTCTACTGTCCCTTATTGACCTGGGAGGAGCTTGCAATTCTTGAAAATATTCTTCTCCTAGAACAGATCTAGTTCTTCTTCTAAATCTTTTAGGAGAGATGGCAGACAAAACTTGATCTAGCTTGCTTACTCAGGCCCTCCTTCTAGCACCAATTTGTTGATGGTGTTTTCTGCACAGCAACAACTTAGATAGAATATGGAAATCCTATCTCTCTTGAAAGGTAAATCTCTATTTGAAAACCTCAAGAGATAACCCCAAGGTCTCTAATGTCAAGTCTTGACAATGCATAAACAACTCAGTGATAAATGTGAAAATTTTGGTAATCACAATGGGACCTTACTACAAGCAATAACTGGATCTTAAACTTATCTAATTTTGCCATATAGTGATACTTCAATCCTAAAACTAACCTAGATAATAAATAAATAGCAAAAGATAAGCGTTTAAGAGAGACCCTAAGATTAAATCTACTTCTAAGACTAATAATGCAAATGATGAAATACTTGAAATGGACCAATCCCTCATAAACTAATTCCTGCTTAACCCAGATAAACCTACAATCTTACATAAATAGTGCAATCTTCTAAGGTATTAAAGATTTTCACATCATGAATATTCATTCAAAACAACCCTATTGCAATTGAAATAAAAAAATATCCACAATTGAACTAAGCACAATGAATATAAAAGTCCAGGCTAACTTTACAAAGCAACCAACAATCAGCTAGTTGCAAAAAGTATGGACCAAGGTTTGTTGCAAACACTTCAAACATCAAACCATAAACACCATTGAATCAGATCTAACTCTACAATCTAACATGTATCAAATAACCTTGAGCAATTTCAAAAGATGGAACAACAAGAACCATGCAAGATAAGTCAACACAAAGATCCCCAGAAATCACAATGTCTTCAATTGTATTGAATCATCCAGTATTAGCAACAATTCTAATGTTCTATGTTACAATACTTGCTCCAAAATCAACTAACTTCTAACCTTAATTCTTACTTTACTACCCTAATTTCTTCTAAGCCAAGAACTATCTCTCTAGTGACTTCTACTACTCCTACAAATGAGGCAAAATTCCATATTTATAGAAACCCCCAAGATATGTCAGCCCAATTTAGACTTTATAATTAAAGAACCACAAAACAAGGTTGGCCCAAGAAGTTCATAACAAAATGAATTAGCATTAAATGCTTGGGACTCATCTAGGTCAGCCTGGGATTTACGATGTAACTTGATCCAATGCATGTGAAGGATGGAAAAGCAAGGTAAAAATAGGCTATGGATAAATAAGAAGCACAAATCCCAATGCAATCGATCATTAATTTTCCCCTTCTTCCTTGTCTCGATCCATTTTATCTGGAATCTTAAGAAAAATCTCCTCCAGGTCAGACACAGGTGAAGTAATAAATGCTTTAAACCCTCCTTCAATCAAATTAATCTCCTCCATCGATTCCTTGATGACCCTATTAAATTCAACCGGCACTTAGCAAAAACCACCATCAATAATATCCATTATAACATGAGGATCAAAATTATCCCATCACCAATAATATATTCATCATTCAAATTATTCCAAACAAAGATCACAATCAACCCCAAAATATCATTAAAGCATAATTTCTTCAAAGTTCGGGATTTTCACCCCTTTGCGGAATCTAGGCCAGAGAGGAATTTTGGAAAATTCCCATCTAGGTGGATTTTGGAGAAATAAGCATAACAAGCACCCAATAATCATTCAATCAATCACAATCAGATAAGAAACATCATGAAAGATCTTAATATTACTCATATTAATCACATGATGCACAATCAGTAGCCAATAATTCATGCTATCTCACAATCCTTCATTTTCAACAAAGTTTTGGAGAATTCCACCCGAGGCCAATCCACAGCAATAGCAGAGTTGCAAGTTCGAGAAAAATGAAAGAGAGCGATTGAAAATTTTTAGGAAAAATCTTGAGGAGGAAGCGAAATTTAGGCCGGTGAAACTCGGATCAACTTGCATATTTCAGGAAAACGGAGAGGACAAGGAAAATCAGGGAAATCCGCCAGCAAAGGAAAATCTTGTAACTGAAGGAAAACCCGAATGTCGATGTTCCCTCATGATCTCACTCAAATTGATCGAACGATCATAAATTTGAGGAACTT
>VDFB02196872.1:0-22780 GCA_007258455.2 Sequoia sempervirens
TTTGGGATCACTTGCTCTCATCTTTGTTGTGCATTTGTTCTTACATCTAAGATTGCATGAGTTGAAGCTTGAATTTCTTGATTTGCTTGCTGGTGCGTGGATTTCTGGTGTTTCAAGTTGATTTGGTCACTAGGGCATCCGAGTTAGCAGCTCATTACGTTTGTGGTTGAATTTGATCTATTCATGGTATGTGGTTTCAGTCCTGACTCTCAAGTTGCTATTGATTTTTGATGCTTTATGATTTAAATCCGTATGGGAGCTAGACTCTACGTGATTGATGATTGAATATGTTAAACTAGGGTTGTGTTTAGGGTTTGAGGATTCTCAATGCTTATTTGGTATTTCGCCCTAGTTCATTTGGTCAAAACGTTCAACTGTATTGCATGTTGGTGAGACACTAAATTGTGTCTCCCTGATGCCAAAGTGTCCGATCACAGAACCCGTCGGCAAGAAAAACACTATCGGAAAGGATCACTCTAAACTCACTCATCTCACTGATGACTTCCAAACATTTCGTTGGCAGGAGTCATAGCGATGTGCATCCGGAACAACTCCATCAGCGAGACATCTACCGTCGCTATGAGATATAAGTTTCATTCTGACAAACCAAAGGTCACGCCGATCTCCTAGTTTTTGCCTAACTTCGAGACTTTCCTTTTTGGCTGAATTTTCTTGGATTCCTTCAGTTTCCCAGAAATGTGCTAGTGTTCAAAGTTTTGCGCTCTTCGTGGAATTATGGTTCAGCCGGTTTTATTTGAATTTTTTGCTAAGTATTGTGCCACTTGAGATGCTTGATGGAAGAATGATTTTGGATGATGAATGCTTGATATTCTATACTTAATTTAATAGATTACACAATGATTCATGGATTATTTTGTGCATTTTGATAATCTATTGTTGATATTGGTGCCTCATCGGGAGAATCCACCTAGTTCAAAAAATTTTAAAATTCCTCCCAGTTTGGTTTTCCCCAGTTAGCTCGAAATCCCGAACTTCTTAGTTTTGATGCTTAAGGGTTGATTTAATAGTTTTATCATGATTTTGAGCTAATAGTTTGATGAAATGTTGACAACAATCGTATTTTCATGTTGGAATTTGATGGATGTAGACTGAGTCTAGCAAGGAAATGGCTGGAAAGGCTAAGAGAGACACAGAGGGATCCTCCATCACTGAGGCAGAAAGAATGAAGTTGTACTTAAAGAGTAGGATTCCTGAGAGAAAGATAGCCTCAGTCTAGTTTGAGGTTTTAGACACCAATGCATGAGGAGGTCTACATCATTGAAGACTACCGTCGAAGAATATGGAGGTTTGGAAAATCTAGACAATGTCAGATTCCCCAAGAGGCAGATTCCCCGAAAGAACGTAGCTTGGGAAAATCCTTCTACATGGAAATTCCTCAAGGACTCTAAATCCCTAAGCAGTATAAATCCACCATCTTGTGCATTCTACGAGTTTTTGAGATCTACGAGCTGATGAAAGTGGCAGGAGGGAAGCAATGCTAAGTTTAGCGATTCGAATCAAGGAATATATTGTGGCAATGAATGATAATGTTGATGAACCAAGGCATCTTAGTCCAGAATGATTGAGGAAGTAGTGGTAGGATGTTTACTCTCCAGTCAATGAAAGATCCAGTAACTGAACACAAGTTGGATGACGCAGTGACCTACAGTGCAATCATTAATAAATATCAGTCCAACAAGATAGATTGAGGTAACACATAAAGGACAGGATGGAGCGCACCAAAGATAAGGACGGGGAGGAAGTAGTTAATGCAATCCTACATTGAGCCTTGTGTTTCTCTATTATTTCGCTTCTTCTTTAAATGTAGTGGACCGAATTGGTGGTAGATCCTAGGCCGACATGGTTGGTGTATATGCATTGAATGCATATTTTGACCTTTGTTTTCGAATTCCTCTGGGCTGACTTATTTTTGTGGCCAGTTGTTATTGTAAATTCTTAGGCCGACACACTTTGGAGTTTTTCTATAAATGTGGAATTTTGCCTCATTTGTAAGGGCTGGAGAAATTGAATGTTAGAGAAAATTCAGCAGTAGAGTAGGAGTTAGAGTTAGGAGTTAGTTGTTTCTCAAGAAAATATTGTAACAGAAAATTGGAATTATTGCTACAGTGGATAATTTGATGCAAGTAATGACATTGTGACTTGGTGCCATACTTGTGTTATTCTTATCTGGCATGGTTCTTGTTATTCTATCTTTAAAATTTCTTTGAAAATAGTTGATGTATGTTAGATTTAGAATTAGATTTGTTTAATGGTGTTCATGATTTGATACTTGAAGTGTTTGTAGCAATCTTTGGTCTATACTCCCAGCAACTATCTGATTTTAGTTGTTTGGAAAAGTCAACCTGGACCACACATTCATTGTGTTTAGTTCAATTGTGAAGATTATTCATTTCAGTTGCAATAGGATTGTCTTGAATGAATGTTCATGATTTGAAAATCTTTAACACCTCAGAAGATTGCACTATTTCTGTAAGATTGCAGATTTATCTGGGTTGAGCAGGAATTGGTTTTTAAGGGATTGGTCCATTTCAAGTATTTTCTCATTTGCATTATTAATCTTAGGAATAGTTTTAAATTTAGATAACTCT
This sequence comes from Sequoia sempervirens, assembly GCA_007258455.2. Taxonomy (NCBI): domain Eukaryota; kingdom Viridiplantae; phylum Streptophyta; class Pinopsida; order Cupressales; family Cupressaceae; genus Sequoia; species Sequoia sempervirens. The sequence goes on from VDFB02196872.1 coordinate 2,610, forward strand.
TTAAAACCCTTATCTTTTGCATTTTATTTTATCATTTGGGTTAGATCTAGTATTTTAAGTATCACAGTATTGCAAGATCTGATAAGTTATCAAGATTCAATATTTGCTTGTAGTAAGGTCCCATTGTGATTACCAACATTTTTCACATTTATAGTGAATTGTTTAATGCATTGTCAAAACTAACATTACAAGGCAGGGTTATTTCTTGAGGCTTGTTGATAGGGATTTACCTTTCAAGAGATAGGATATCATATTTTTTTGAGTTGTTGTGCAAGCATAACAATACTACTCATAACCCTATACATAGTATATGATTAAGGAGTGTAGGAAGATTACCTAAATGAAATCTTTAAATTTTGCATATCTTCATCTATATCTTTTGACATATTGTTTCCTAATAGTCTCAAAATCCTTTAAATATTGATGGGTATGGGATAATAATCTTTTAATGTTTGAGGATTTTCCCTTATGGGTTTTTCACCATAAATCTTTTCACAAATTCTTTTTCTCTACACTTCTTCAGGTTTTGCTTAGTTGGTTTATGAAGAACAATTTTTGATAAAGGAATACTATAAGGAAAGTTAGTTGGGCCTCTACCCGTACCTGCTAATATTTTGATAGGTTCCTTTCCCATATTTCAATATAGGGTATGTCTATTCCTCCAAGAATTTCCACCTTGGAAGTAGTATTCAATGTTGTTGTTTAACTATAATCAATGTCCTTCAAAGCCCCTACTAGACCATTGTCCTTTTGTAGATCTAGAATTTTAAAATTGCATGTTGGTAATAAACCAGAATCCACAATGCTCCATTACTTAATTTGTATAGTTGGTTAGCTCATTCTCCTATTTGCTCTTTTTTTGTGACATCCCATCAACCTCACTTTTTTCAAAATTTAAAGAAATAAATTATTTCTCTTAAATTTATATAAAAAGTATCAGAACATTTTATTATTTCAAATTATAAAATTACAAGCATAAAATTCATCAATAGTTAGACTACATTTCATGAGTTTAAATCATTTTGAAATTAAAAATATAAAGACCACTTTTATGTGGTCGAAGTTAAAAATTTATATTTGTGTTGCCCATTTTCTTTACCAAATTATAACATAGGTTTGTACTTTTACCCTTTATTCATTTTTAACTTTGGAAAAATTATTGAAACCTTAATTTTGAATCAACTCCTTGAATTATAGTATAGATGACCTCAACTCAACATATTGTATCAGCTTTAGGATATCCAAAAAAAATGCCATGATGGGATAAATATTTTAAATCATAAAATTAGCTTTGAAATAGTGAGAAATATCATTATTCACTACATTCAAAATACTAAGATTACATGCTAACACCACTTCTAATGAACAAACTTATATAGAAGAATTACATAACAAGAAAAATGAGAAAAATAATTGATAATTATTTAGAATAATAAGCCACTTTTATATATATAGTTAATTTAAACATCCCCAATAAGAACATAATTTAGAATATGATTATAATACAAAATCATCAAATCATCTAAATACCTTAATTATGCCTTGCATGTAACCTAGGATAACTTAGATACATAAGTATAATACCTATAATATTAAAATAACTACATAAATAAGTGTAATAAATAACCTGACTAAGGCTTAAGATGATAACTATCATACTACTCATAACCCTATACATAGTATATGATTAAGGGTGTAGAAGGATTACCTAGATGATATCTTCAAATTTTGCATATCTTCTTGACATTTTTCCCTAATAGTCTCAAAATCCCTTAAATATTGATGGGTATGGGATAATAATCTTTTAATGTTTGAGGATTTTTCCTTAAAAGTAAATACATATTAGATAAAAAATATATAGACTATAAGAAACTGGCCTATAATATATGGTATCATCACTTGTAAGTTTTTTCTCTTTAAAATTAATAATCAAATAATTAATAACTAATTGTAAACTTACAATTAATCATGTCTCTATACTAGATAAAGAAAACAAAAAAGTACAAGTTCATTTTTTGAATTGATTCTATTATCTAACAAGCTCCTATAAAAATTTGCAGCACATTCTTATAGGGAATGATCAAAATAATCATAGTAAAAGTGTCATCAACAATGTAATAAACATTTAGAGTGATAATGAAATACCTCAAACAATCTTTATTAGTGACTACATTTCTCCTCAAACCTTGGGGATTTTACTTCAAATATTATTTTTCACTAGGTTAGACAGCTATAGATTATTTATTAAGATAGTTTCCTACATATTCCTAGTTCTAAAGGCTATCTAATAGGTTGAGGTATTTGTGTATTTATTTTAAATATATATATATTTATTATGTGTATGGTTAGATTGATATTCTAGATTTTAAATTTATGTAAGGTTGATTATGTTTAGGTTGTATTTGTTTTTTAATATGATAATTTGGGCTTATTGTTATGTAATTTTGGATTCTAAGAAACTATATGTAGCTCTAAGATCATCAATTAGATTCATTCCTGTAACCATTATTTATAGAATCTAATCTATATTAAGAATAATATGTTTTTTATCATAATGAAAAATAATTCTATTGTGTACATCATTATGTAAGTGATCAAGAGATACAAGACACTAAATAGAAGCAATGATTATTTTATCAAAAATAGGTATATTTATTTTTTGAATCTTATAAATAATATTATATTCTCTTGCCTATACCTCACAGCTATCCTATTTTAAGAACCATGACCATTTTCCCTAATTTATCACTTTTAATAACATTATCTCATTAATCCTTACATACATGTTGATCTCTAAGTTCTACAATAACCATGTTATTTGTAGAATTCTTGGCATGAAGGATATTACCCATTTATTTAGCATTCCAAGTAGGATGTTGAATTTTGGTAACAATATTAGAATAATTCATATAAAAAAGAGTCCTTTAGAATCTTCTCCCATCTATTTTTAAATTTGAAAGTTTTATTTCAATAAAATTGTTGAATAAAGAGTTCTCACTCCTCGTGGTAAAATATACTTTTATTAAGTTTTCACCTAAATTTTAATAACACTTTTGATAAATGCTAACACCTTGAATTATAGAATATTTTAATATGCCAAGAAATAAAACTATTTGATGGTTCTAAAAATGAAAATATCAAAGACATAAGGGCTATATTGAGAGATAAATTCAATCTATGATGGTGAGATAGATATATGATCACAAAATTGGTAGTTATGAAATAATCTCTAACCTATGGTTCTTCTTTAATTTGTGCTCTTCCTAGAGGTTGGAAGGCTAAAAATAAAGATAAATGAAATTAATATAATTGATCATACCCTATGTGTATAAATGCAATAACTCATTTATCTTTGAATACTCCACTATTTTTTAAGATATGAGATATAAGACCTCCCATAATCACATTCAAATGTGTCATATATGTAAGCAAAGATTCTTATTTCCTCCCCAATTTTTTTATATAATTGAGTTCTTACTACTCAAATATTAGAAAATAAAAAGAATAATGCATACCATCTAACAATTAACTCTTAAATAGTCTACCCTATGTTATTATACTAATAAATAAGGTACATTAGATTAATAAAATAAGTAAATTTATAAATATTTTAATCAAAATGATTTTTGAATTAAATTTTGGCTATGGAGGTATATATCACTAGAAATGTATTCCTTGATCAAATCTAGTTGATAGAGTTGACCTTAAAAGATGGAAAAAAAGTGTGTGTCTAAATATTATCCTTATTAAGGAGATGTGAGTAGTAAGAAAAGAGAACTATTCTATGCATTCAAATATGCATATTATTCACTATATATTTGTACATATAAACTAAAATTATATTAATTTTTTCTTGTTTTGAAACTACTATTAGATAAAGCATCATCCATTCAAAAAGATGACTCAGAGTAATTTTTTTTTTTATTGTGTTGAAAGTCTTATCGAATAAACCAACATCCATTCAAATTGCTCTATATATGTATCACTTCTTAAAACCATAAAAATTTGTGTGTTGGTGTTGTAGGAGGTTGAGGTCAATGATGGGCACCTACCAACTGCATGAAAGTACATGCTAGAAAATTGCATACCTAGAAAAATTTACCTATTTATCTATAAGAAACTACCACCACCTATAGAGCACTTGACAGTTAAAATTCTCTAGGCCACATAACATAAGAACACCAAGAACACGTTGACAACTTGGTAACATGAAATGTATGTACTTTAATGTTGCATATCATTGTGCCCACATACGTAATACATATTTTTCTATAGGAAAAATAGGATACACTTGGAGATTTATTAGCTAAAAAGAATTTTTATGTCATATACAAATTTCTTAAGGGAAAACATTGCATGCATAATTATTTGATAGTCCCATAACACCTACCATATAGACACTTTCCACAAAAAAAAAAAACTATCAACCTATGTGAGACCCATCAATAATTTCACTAATAACATTCCTAGAATGGTATGAATCCTCTGTGGATGCACCAAAAAAGTCAAGAATAATAAGGGAATTGCCACATAAGAGACTAAATTTAAACCTTAAGCACCTTGAATATGATGTAGGAATGAATACTAAGAATGAGAAAAGCTATTGCAAACATATAATAACTATTAAAAAAGTTATAATAATTATTGGATGTTAGGCTCAATCTAGCCATTGCCTAATGAAAAATAAGAACATGTCCATAGTGCACGTGATTTTAAATATTAGACTCCTTTGTACTCATAGCCCACCATATGTACACATATTTGTACAAATAAGAACCTACCACAACAACATAGTATTATCACATGATTGGCACAAGATTGTTAAATGATATCAATATAGAAATTTGTGCAAAATAGGTAATGAAGTAAATTGGATGGTCAAGACAATAAATTAACTACAACATTATCCACCAAGTTATTTGTTTAACATCATGTAAAAAAAGAACATCGTTTAGGTTATACGTTACAAGACACAACAAATCAATGAGTGGCTCTCCTACAAAATCCAGGAGTTATATCAGAGTAGGAGAAAAATGCCAAGCCAACCACAATTACACTTTTAATCTTGGCATGACCATACAAGGACAAAAAGAAAACATAGATGGTGAAATACAAAAGCCAAATAAAAAAATACATAATTTATCACCAATAACATTGATACTAGTTCTAAAACAAATTTATTTATGTTAAATAAATAAATTGAAACATAATGTTTTACATTCAACAAGAATAATTCAAACAATATTGAAAAACATAAAATATGTTCAACCGAAAAATTATGTAATTCTTTTTAAAAATCTAACCTGGTAAACCCTTTCAAAATAAATTGTAACACAATAAAGCTTAAAAGACAACATATTCTTCTGTAAAAGTCCAAAAAAATTCACACAGAAAATAAATTAAAGAGATTCTATTATGAAACACAGTGATGGAATCAAATTAATGATGACAATTTTCTTGTAATTTACCAAAGGCATCCTACTATGAACTGCACCAAACTTTTTTTAAATCGACGGCTGAAGCCATCCTGGAGATGACTCTCCACACTCTGACCGTTCATCGCTTTTAAAACACGCCAGTCAACATCGAAGGCATTTAATAAGGTGTAAATTCATTCCAGTCAACATCGAATGCATCTGATGGCTTCTTACCTCCCCATGTCAAATCTATTCAGAGAATATAATATTTTAGCATTTCCTATTTGGAGAAGACCAATCTAAAAAGAATGATCGACGGCGGTATCGTCTCGGGAGATGATTGAACCTGTTTCATCCCTCGATAGCTTTCCACTATTTTTTCGCTGCCTTAAATGAACTTAACTCTGTTTTGTTGCGTCCCTTTCAACCTTTCACCCAACCGTCGTATTTCCACTTGGTATGAGCGCTGGAAATAAAGGCCAAACGCAGATGTAAACTCCACACAAGTGCATTTGAAATGAAAGACATGTCATGTGTAGCTCTAGAAATGACATGGTTCAAAGCTCTAGTTTGGGTTTTTGGGTCCAAATTTGTTTTATCGTGTAGGATTGGTTGTTGCTGGTTTGTTTTCTAGGGTAATGTTTTACCTTAGTGCCCCTTTTTCTTTATTAAAATTTTGTTTCCTTTTTGGATGTTGGTGCTTCTTTTCCCTTCATACTATATAAATATCATTTGACTATCATTGCCGCCAAGAAGTATTATCATGAAACAATAATCCTATCACACAATATTAACATAATAATATTCCAGTTTATATATATTAGTAATGAAGGAAGATACATGAGTAACTATAATTGTTCTATTACCTTCTCTTATAAAAGTCTAAATCATGGTAAAACAGGGATTGTTCCTTTTGGACTTACAAAAATGTTGCTATATTAGATATGAGCATCAAACTCAATTATTAACAAGTGACGCAAGCGTCAAGTTCTTGTCGAGAAGTAAAAAGCATTTAGATGATAGTACTGATTATTTGATGTAGGTTTAGGGTTATAGTTTTTTTAGCATAGTTTGAGTGCCTCCTATTTTGAATGTTTGACACTTTGAATGTGAATAAAGTATTAGCATGGGAGACATATAGGAATTATTTAGACTTGTAAATCTAGGAGAAGAGTTGAGTCAATGCTAAAAAAGAACCTTCTTTTGCAAGGTGTCTAGTCAAAGAAGAAAAAAAACATTACTAGAGTGACTTGAGCTATTCATGGTGCAAGTAGCCTCAATATCGTTGACCAAGAACATGATATTTGTTAATAATGGTGAGAGATAAATTTGAGTGCAAAGCAGTGAGATCTAATTAAAAAAATGTATATTAACCTTGTAATTTATACTATTGTCGTGGGAGTATGCATACATCCATACATACATATATGCATGTATACATGTGTACATAGATGCATGTACATGCATACATACATACATACATGCACACATACATACATGCATACATACATGCCTACATACATACATACATACATACATACATACATACATGCATACATCCATCCATGTATGCATACATACATCCATACATATATACATACATGCATGCATACATACATACATACATGCATACATACATACATACATAATTGCATGCATACATGGATGCATATATATATGTATGCATACATATATGCATACATTGCATGCATGCATACATACATACATACATACATACATACATACATGCATGCATGCATGCATGCATACACATGCATGTATGCATATATGCATATATCCATACATACATATATGCATACATACATAATTGCATATATCCATACATCCATACATCCATACATGCATACATACATACATACATACATACATCCATAATTGCATACATACATACCTATATGCACACATGTATACATGCATGCATGGATGGATGCATATATACATACATAGCTACATGCATGCATGCATACATCTATACATACATACATGCATGTATACATAGATGTATGGATACATGTATACATAGATGCATGTACATGCATACATACATATAAACATACATACATACATGCATGCATATATACATGCATACATGCATACTGGTACATTGGCACCCATTAGTCACAGAAACTGCTGAAAGCAATATGAATAAAATATTTTGTTCGTAAACATTCGTTATAAGATATTTAGTGTAACAAAGTCTAAAAAGGAAAGAACCGAAACCAAAGAAACAGGTGACTACTGCACAGATTATAGAAAAGAACTTGGAGGGTATCCATGTGCTTAGATCAATATTCGAGTTTAAATACAATGACCCAAAGGAAAACATGTTACCAACAACTAAGAATATTGTTAATCATTCAATGGCTTTGGATTAGCATTTAGCAAGCATCTAAGATCCAAGTATTTTGCTTTGGTATACATCTATAGGAACAAGATGAGAAATAAAGGAAGAGATGATTTGCACTTTTGATTGTAGGAAAGCCTAGAAAAGCCCAATAACAAAGCCATTTTCCATGAACACTGAAAATGCTAATAAAGCAGTATAGGCTCAAGCACTAGTCTTCTCTAAATCAAGTCTTGTGGTTTCATAGTACTTGTTCAACACAAGGAATAATGTAACATAATGCAATTGCAATACTCATACAGAGTCACATATGGGTGTCTTGCAACATAAACTCTCATAGAACACAGACTTGTAGAATAAAAAAACAAGATGCACAAAGTGATATAGCGATCCATAGGAACTGGACTTTAATCTATATTAAATGAACAAAGTACCCTAACCACACATAGTCATCAAGTGATTCCAATGCAAAACACAATAGCAAGCACCCATCAGTAGCTTTTTTTCTACATTGATAGCCTCATCGGTCATTGAGAGGAGCTTGGTTCAGCTTCAGATTGCCCAGCCATGTTTCTTGAGTCCAAGATACTCCCTAATGCACTTTATCCTTTATTAGTCGTTTTATGGTAGTTGATGTTGATTCAATTGGTTCTTCTTGCCCAAGTGTTGCTATAGATATAAAGTGCCCATATAATTGCATTATTCAGCAATTTTGTGAGTACTGTAGTATGTAAAATCATTGTTATTTAAAAATGAGAGGGAATTCTGATTGCTATTAAAAGTACATATGTACTTGAGTGTGTGTTTGTATTCGTGAACCAAACAATGCAATAAAAGTATATGTAGCTTATGTCCGTATATGTAAATGGGGATTTTGAAACTGATGCGAGTGATTCAACATCAACAAATAGAGAGTGATAAGATAAAGAAAAACATAAGCTGGGTATAGCGATGTCCTCAAATGCGATGAAAGAAACAGTTAAAAGATATTGTCATACGTCAAATGCCAATTTGTGAATGGTTGTAGACATATTCTGCACACAATTAGGTAAGCTTAATATCTCGGAAGAGGGTCCATTTGCTGGTTATGAACCATGGACAGAAGACATGCAGGATACAGAGATGACTATCCATTAAGAAAATATAAGACAAGCACATAGTTGTGCGCCACTGTGACAGGAAAAACACTAATAGGATATTAATAAAAGTGAGAACCCAGTTTCCGAAATTGATGTGAACATACTCATCAGGGTATGTCTAATGGATGAATATAGTCATCAGGGAGCATATAGAACTGATTTGCTATACAAATCAAAATATTAATCGAGAAACAAGATCCGCAATTCAGAAGAATAGGAAATGAAGAGTCTTAATTCAAATTGTACATGAATAACAAATGGGGATATTTCACAAGTGATTTGCCCCAAAACCATATGCAGACATTGAGCACAAATGTAGACATGGCGACCATAAGGACAAGGACTGTCTGGAGTTAAAATCCTGCAGCTATTGAAGTGTGTAAGAATAAGATAAAAGTGATTGCAATAAAACAAGTATCGAAAAATAAGAAATAGCTAGAAATGGTGGTAGAAAAACAGTGAATGAAGGTAAGATAGAATCACTTCATAACTAGACCAGCTAAGAAAGTCCCAACTACCAAAAGCAAATTAAATCAAGTGAACTGTGCCCAAAATGTCTTCTTCAGATGCAGCTTCGAAGAGATGTTGAAGGACTCTGATGAGAAGTCTTCTTTAGATGTTTCTGAGAATGCTTCAAACCCTAGCTCTTTTCTGTTTAGAAAACCTAATAAAAATGCATAAAATTAATGAAAATAACACAGGCTGGGCATAAAAAGACACAGAGTAAATAGAGGTGTTGAAGATTGTTGTTTGGGAAGCAGAGATAAAATTGGACATGAAACGGGTACTTCTTATGACTCTAACATAAATATTGAGAATGAGTCTCCACAAACTACTATGATTTAATGATGATAATATCACTGCATGTGAAAGATCTAAAATCCAATAAGGAGTCATAGTGATTTAGTCAATGACTATTGTGAATTAGTCAATCGTGTTGAACGACACACAAAATGTAATTTGCTAACATGCCTTAGAAAGAAAAGCCTAGCTATTGTATGCCGCTACAAAGCACCATGGTCCATGCAAGAGAAGTCAACTCTTTCAAATGATGAGACCAGTCATCCTAAGCATACACCAGATCATAATGATGATCGATTGAACCTTCACGACCCATCTATCCTATCTATCTGGAGGGCTAATGTAGACTACCAACCTGTATTATCAATTGTTGTTGTCCTCAAATATATTGCAAAATATGCTGCAAAAGCTGAGCACAAGTCTGAATCATACCATACCTTGTTATCTCGCATCTCCACAAACTTAGAGTTAGAATTGCCAGCCCCAATTGCTTTTCATAAATTGCTTACTGATAGCCTAGTCGATCGTGATATCAATGCCCAAGAAACTTGCCACCTTCTACTAAAATTACCCCTCTCCATATCCAGTAGAACATTTGTGTCTTTAAATGTTAACCACCATAAATTTCAACGTGTCTCAATCTCACCCATATCAGTTGCCACATCACCTACGTACATTGATGCATACATGGCCCACCCAATTCATCTAGACACAATGCCACTCATTGAACTAACCCAAAAGTGGACGTTTAGAGCCTCTCAAAAAAATGAACAATGGAAGCAATGCCCTCATAATGCAATTGTTCGCGTCTCACCTAGGTTCACTACCATCCCTGCAAGAGATGACAAAAGCTTTCATGAATTTTGTTGGAGTGAACTTATTTTATACCACCCCTTTCGCAACATTGACATTGATTTTGGGTCCTTTGAACATCAGATTATATCGCAATGGGAGAGGTTTTCTTCTACATACAGGGCATGGCATGTACATCACACACTTCCAACTCCAGCAAAAGCATCAGATGCAAGTATCAGCTCAAGCGTTGACCATTCCTTACAAGGCCACAACCTAGAAGAGTGGCAGGTTCTCTCAAGTTTGCACCCAAACCTTCCAATACAACTTGATGCACTAAACATGCTTGGTTGCCGTGAAATTGACATTCACCATGAATGGAAACAATCCAACCTAACCCCAATACAAATGCATTTTGCTACTACTTTCATAGACTCTAATCGAGCAACCTTTCAAGTGCACCATGCTCTCCATGAACAAATCCATACTACTTTCTCTACTCACAACAAAAAGCATTTGATATAATTTGCTTCCACCTAAGCACACTTACATTGCAACCACCACTCAAGCTAATTGTTCAAGGGACTGCAAGAACTGGAAAGTCACATCTCATAAAACAAAAAAAGGCATGCCCTCATGAGCTCAGCTCCGATTCACCAAACACCATTACTACTTCTTGCACCTATAGGTGTTGCAGCATTCAACATTCAAGCGTCAACAATCCATTTTGCTCTTCGTATTCCAATAAAAGAAATGGCCCCCCTACAAGGGAAAACACTTGCAACATTCCAAGAGAGTATGTACTTTATTAGATACATTTTAATTGATGAGATGAGCTTCATTGGTCCCAAGTTGCTAGAACGAATTGACATGCGACTACGAGAAGCATTCCCCAACCACAACCACTTGCCCTTTGGAGGGCGTTCAATCATACTCTTTGGTGACTTGGGCCAACTGCCACTAGTTAAAGATATCCCCATGTACGCTTCCACCTCCTATGGTGGGACTCTATGGCGTAGCTTCACAACTGTGGTCACTTTGACAAGAATATTTCGACAACTTGGGAATGATCCTTCCCAGACTGCTTTTTGTACACTTCTCCACAATCTACGTAATGCAAATCCTACAAAAGAAGACTAGAAAATTCTAATGTCACATTCAAGCTCCTCACTCAGTTCTACATAAAACTCTATTTTCTTGTCTGGCATGCATCTTTTTGCAACAAATGAATTAGTCTCACTACACAACAAACGTATGTTGTTGTCTTTGGCAACACTTGTTGCCTTTTCCATTGCAGAGCAACTAACGGGGTCAACATACATCAATCCTGATGAAGAACAACTTCAAGCTCAAACTTTTTTATCTATTGGCCCGAAGGTCATGTTATGTTCAAATATTTTGGTTGAGACAAGACTCGTGAATGGTGCACTTGGTCAAGTAAAAGCTATTGTATACAGTGAAGGTGACAAACCACCTCAACTACCATTATTTGTTGTTGTTCATTTCAAGAATTACCTTGGACCACCTTGGGACCATATCAATCCAACATATGTCCCAATAACACCACTTAGTCGAGGACTTCGCCGTCAAATTCCTCTAAAAATGGCATGGGCATTGACAATACACAAATCACAAGGACTTACGCTTCCAAGGGCCACAGTGGAGATTGGCAACGTAGATCGTCAAGGACTGACATTTACAACTATTTCAAGAGTTCTTGATCTACAAAGCCTTCGCATCCACCCAACCTTCTCATTCCAACGATATGCACACATTCAACAAAGCCCATATGTTGCTCGCAAAATAAATGAAGAGATTCATTTGCAAGCATTTTCAACTTCAAACAACTAATACAATTAAAGGGAATCTCAACTACTACAGGTATGCCACTTTGTTATTTACTACAATATCAACTATTACAATTATTACTATCTTCAAAATTGTATTTGTCTTCTTCCTTACCTACACACTCCTCCCATTGCTCATTTACACAAGTCATGATATTTAATAGGAATGCAAAACTGTGAAAAGAGATGGAGCCCCTCATTAGCACTGCTCACCAGCTTCTACAAATCCCTGACAAAATGGAAACACTCCTAAATTTTACTTCTACTATTTGTCCATTTTTCTTCATTTGCCCCTTTCTTAATTATATGTAAGTGAAGATGCCATTTGTTTTTTAAATTTACACATATGCATCAAGTAAAGAGTTACAGATCAAAAGCTAAAGTCAAGAACCAGGCTCCAATATGATACCAAAAGCACAAAGTATGTATATATATTTCTAAAGCAAAAGGCGCCATCGCAAGGCAAAGTGCCTTGATCACAATATATTGGAACTTCCATTTCTTTTAATTATATCACATACTATATACACATTTATAAGGAGAACGTGTATTAGACATCATTCAAGTCATTTAACACAATTTTGTATCCAAAACTACAAAACAATTCGATACTCAACCAATATGTTCACTATTACATGCAAATTAAAAAAAGTTGCATTTCAAAATAATAATTTCAAAATGACATAACAAAATACCTTTACAACTATACAACAAGTGCTCAAGATTTACAATGACCACTTGCCACATATAGGAATTAATTATCAACTTATATTTTTAAAATTTACTAAGGTTGATCCATTTCAAACAATATAAATATTCCAACCAAAAATTCGGCGTACCCAATTGCACACAAAAAGTGCACCTGCTAGTATAAAAATATGTTAAAACATGGATCATGCTACACTGTCTTTAACAATAGGGAGTCGTCTTTCTACAATTATTTATTGAAGAAAAGTCTATTAAAGATTCAAACCTAAAAACGGAAAAAAAAATAGAGGCAGGCTCCACATGAAGAATAGCCGGCTGCAACCCTATAAATATCTTAAGTTTATTTTATCTATTCCAACTAAAAAATCTACCTCATCTAATTCTCTTGATTTTGGACCACAGAAAGCTGACATAACATTCAAACATAAGTAACTAACAGAGTCGGTTGATGGTTTTCCCCTAAGCAAAAGAGTAAATCATCTAGGTAGAGATAGGACCGAAGGTGTAGGAGTATAGGAGAGTTCCCTGTTATAATTAGGATTAGTCGAGGAAGGAAACTGAGCTGTTAACCCTGTAAAAGCACAAGGAATATCATCCAAAGTGTCTATGAAACCCTCCAATGACTTCACCACAATGGACATTGTTGGCCGTCTTGTAAAATCTTCCTATATACGCCATATTCCAACTTTTAACAATTTTACTTCTTCATCTCTTATGCTCGTTTCCTCATTTTCAAGTCCCTCATATAACAAATCTACTAACCTCCCCTCCCCTGCTTTAAGTTGTAACAGTGAAAACATGCTATTCTCTGAAAGCTCTTTGCTTCTTTTTCCGCTGACAATTTCAACCACCACAACGCCAAAGCTAAATATATCTGCCTTCTCTGTGAAATGCATGTTCAAGAGCTCAGGCACCATATACCCAGGTGTCCCTCTCAGCAAGGTTGTTATCACTTCGCTTTGGTCTTTGTTAACTAACTTTGCTAAGCCAAAATCTGAAACCTTGGCATTGAAATTTTGATCTAGGAGAATGTTTTTACGCTTGATGTCGAAATGTATTATCTGTTTTCGACATTCTTCATGTAAATATGTTAGTCCTCTTGTAATATTCAGAACTACTTTGTATCTAGTCTTCCAGTCCAGCAAGTGTTGATGCATCTTGTTGGAAAATACCCATTTATCCAGAGACCCATTTGGTAAATACTCGTATACCAGCATTCGATGGGCCTTTTCTGCACAGAAACCTTTCAGTCTTACTAAATTAAGATGATCAATATTCCCTATCGTTTCCACTTCTGCCCGGAATTCCTTTTTCCCTTGTCCTGCTTTGGCTAGGCGCTTCACTGCTATGTTTGACCCGTCAGACAAAACACCTTTATAAACTGAACCGAACCCTCCGGTTCCCAACTTCATACTAAAGTCATTTGTAGCATTATGTAATTCTTGGAAAGAGAAACGCAGAGGTATTTCTGCTGGCCAATCTAGGCGATCATCCTCATCTTCATCCCTTTCTTCTCTAGCTTTTCGATACTTCCATGAACAGAATAAGATAAACAGGAGTAGACCACCAATAGAAGCAACAATGATAACTAGAACCAAATGCTTAATCTGCTTAGGTCTTGACTGGACTTTGATATAAGCAGTAGAATTGTAAAATGCATCATTTTGGTTATTCATTTTAAGAGAGTAGACATTGGCCTCCAGATAACAATAACCCATAGAAAAATTGGCTCCGTACCTGAAAAACGCAGCTTTGCAAGAGCAATTTGTAAGGCAAAGATTTTGACAGTAATCTCGCGAGACCAACTGTGGAATGGAAGAGTTGTATTGAGGATAAGCAAAATAGGAAACATGCTCCAGCTCCAAGAAGTAATGACCATGACTGCTGCTACGGCTTATGCAGGTATCTGAGCATACGAGAGGTCTGCGCGGAAGGCAGCCTAGTTTGAGCTTTGTGTCGTCAATCGGATCAAAAGCATTGCCCACTTTTGGACAGCTGCAGTCCCCATCTGTGCAAACACTATAGTTTCCACATGGGGTTGGATATTCGCACAAAGCGAGCGCATGAGTGAAATCTGACAAAAGGTCAACAACAGATCTTCCTGTTACCGCTAGAAATGAATAAAACTGTAAATGCCCATCTGAATCAATCCTAAGGTAGAGGCAACTTCTGGGTACAGACAGAATGGTTGATGGTGATCCTCTTATATCATATAGATAGAGAGATATATTATCGAACATAACATAAGATAACTGCACATTTGGAGGTTTATAAGGATACTTAAAGTAGATTTGAGGGGGTACCGTAGCTATCAGCAAAGAGGCGCCATCTGCAAACATGGAAAAAAAAAATGCAGGAAAAAAATCTTCTGGAGGAACTTTCATTGGAGGCTTAAACGATGCTAACACCACTCCACTTGTTAGAATTAACTCAACTGTATGCAACAAACTCTTTGCGTGTTAGCTAAGTTGTGGTAGGTGTAGTTAGTATTTGCATTAATTTTGGAAGACTTCCGATAGCTCTACATTAGGTTTAGATACTTGTAGCTTACTCCATCTTTTGCTAATTGCTTCTAGTTACCTTGCATACCGCGGGAAAGCCCCAATTCTCAGATTACTCTCTATTTTGAAATGTGAATGAATGACTGCTATTTTGGTGCTCTATTTTTATGTTCTATTTTTCAAGATTTTCAATGTTCCGCTATATTATTCTTCTCATTCCTCCTCACATATTTGACATGGTATTAGAGCTACGTAAGTCTAGGTTGCACATATTTAAATGGAGAGCAGCTAGATCAGATTCAACTGAAGGAAAAGCAGCCCAGCACAGAACCAAGGAAAAGCCCAAATTAGAGTCAAGGAAGTCAATAGAACCTGCTATTGCTGGAGTGAAGGAGCCGCATAGATTCAGGCCCAGAAGTTGCTTTCTAAGAGATTTGAAAGTATCAAAAGAGCACAGAGTTGCTCATAAGGAAGTTTCCATTTCAAAGCTTTTTTTTAATCTTGGAAGTTTTTTTTAATGGCTACCTCTAGTAATCTGCCACAAACTCCTATTCTTCTTGGCAAAAATTATGATTTTTGGTCTTTAAAAATGAAGTCTTTTTTGCAAGCCCAGGAATGTTGGGAACCAGTTGAGAATGGCTACACAGAGCCCACTCCAACAGACTTAGCTGCTATGAATAATGCTCAAAGAAATGCAGCTGCAGAACAGAGAAAAAAAGAAAATAGGGCAAAATGTTGGATTCAAAATTCTGTTGATGATTCTATTTTCTCAAAAATCACAGGTGCAGCAACATCAAAAGAAGCTTGGGATATCCTCAAATCTGCATATGAGGGTACTGACAAAGTCAAGATAGTTAAATTGCAAACCTTACGAACTCAGTTTGAAACATTGAGAATGTCTAACTCAGAGAATATTGATCAGTTTATGACCAGAGTCATGGGTATTGTAAACCAGATCAGGATTAATGGTGAAACCATTGAAGATCAGAAAATTGTTGAAAAGGTCCTCAGAAGTTTACCAAAGAAATTTGAAATGGTTGTCACAGCTATTTTGGAGTCCAAAGATCTCACTACTTTTTCAGTAGTAGAGCTAACTGGTTCACTCTTGTCACATGAGACCAGACTAAATCTGGAAGAAGAGTCTTTGGAACAAGCTTTCAAGACTCAAGCATCTTTCAATAGAGGTAGAGGCAGAGGAAACAGAGGCAGAGGCAATAGAGGGAGAAGTAACAGAGGCAGATCAAATCAACATGATGAAGAAAGGACAACACAAGAACAATCAGGGCAGTTTAGAAACTCTCAAAATCAGGCACAAAGAGGCAGAAAATGGACTGATAAATCTAGAGTCCAGTGCTTCTACTGCAAGAAATTTGGACACTATGAATATGAGTGCAGAAAGAAACAGTCAGACCAAAACAATGGCAGAGCACATGTCTCCAACAATGAAGGAGAATCTTCTGAAGCAATGTTTCTTTCCTGCCATATTTCTGAAGACATTCACACCAAAGACCTTTGGTTGCTGGACAGTGGCTGTAGCAATCATATGATAGGTAACAAAGATTTAATTTCATGCATTGATACTTCTACAAATTCTGAAATTACTCTTGGTGATGATTCTCGAGTAAAAGCTCAAGGGAAAGGAATTGTGCCTATTCTTACTAAACAAAATCAGCGAAAAGAGATACATGATGTTTATTATGTTCCAAACTTGAAACACAATCTCATAAGTGTAGGTCAATTGATGGAACATGGCTATGATATAATCTTTAAGGGTACAACTTGTATTTTTGACAAACCTCCTAGTAGAAGACTTATAGCAAAGATTGAAAGAACCAAGAATAGAATGTTTCCTTTAAATCTTAGGAGTGCCATTCTATCACAGTCATTTTCCCACAATGTCTCAAGCATGGATGAGTCACAATTATGGCATTCTAGGTTTGGTCATCTTCCATTCAAGAGTCTTAGTCTTCTTCAAAAACAATCTATGGTCAAAGGTCTCCCTGTTTTAAAGGATCTTGACAATCAATGTGAAAGTTGTATTCTTGGAAAGCATAAGAGAGACAGCTTCCCATCATCATCAAATAGAGCAAAAGAACACTTAGAGCTAGTCCACACAGATCTTTGTGGACTAATGCAAACTCAATCCATTGGTGGTAGCTCTTATTTTCTAACATTTATTGATGACTTTAGTAGGAAAATTTGGATTTATTTCCTCAAGAACAAGTCTGATACTTTTTCAAAGTTCAAACAATTCAAAGCTGAAGCAGAAAAACAAAGTGGTAAATATATTAAAGTGCTCAGATCAGACAAAGGAGGAGAATACAACTCAAAAGATTTCATAGATTTTTGCAAACAACATGGGATCATTATGCAAACCACAACAAGATATACTCCACAACAAAATGGAGTAGCTGAACGGAAAAATCAGACTATCATGAATATGGCTAGATGCATGCTCAAAGAAAAGAAGTTGTGCAATGATTATTGGGCTAAAGCAGTTGCTACTGCAGTCTATATTTTAAATAGATCTCCCACAATTAGTGTTCAAGGAAAAGTGCCACAAGAGGCTTGGTCTGGTACAAAGTTGAATGTAGCTCATTTTAGAACTTTTGGATGCATAGCATTTGCACACGTTCCAAAGGAGCTGAGACAAAAACTTGACAATAGGAGTGAAAAATGTATTTTTGTTGGCTATAGTGAACAATCAAAAGCCTATAGACTCTACAATCCTATCACTAAGAAATTTGTGGTGAGCAGAGATGTCAAGTTCCTTGAGAACAAATCATGGAGTGATCAAGAAAATGAAACTTTGAATGGTCCAAATCCATTACAACTGTTTGATGAACCTTTAGATTAGCAAGTTCATCCGCCAAGGCCACCAAGATTATAGGTACAAGAACATCAACAACACTTTGAAAATGCTAATTCTCCCAGCAATGATTCATCTTCTTCTATAGACAATCAGAGAACTAAAATTTTAAGGGAAATATATGAGCAAGAAAATGCAATTGAACAAGATCTTTTTGCCTTTCTTTCATATCAGCCAATCCACTTTGAAGAAGCAGTAAAAGAGGAACATTGGGTTGATGCAATGAATCAAGAAATTGAAGCCATAGAAAAGAACAAAACTTGGGATCTTGTTGATATACCAAGTGACAAAACCAGCATTGGTGTGAAGTGGATATATAAGACAAAGTTGAATGACAAAGGAAAGATAGAAAAACACAAAGCAAGGCTGGTTGCCAAGGGTTTCTCTCAACAACTTGGCATAGACTATGGAGAAACTTTTGCTCCAATGGCAAGGTTAGACACAGTCAGAACTATTTTGGCTATTGCAGCTCAAAATAAATGGAAAGTTTTCCAAATGGACGTCAAATCTGCATTTTTAAATGGCATATTGGAAGAAGAGATATATGTAGATCAGCCACCAGGATTTGAAATCAAAGGACAAGAGCATAAAGTATACAAATTGAAGAAAGCATTGTATGGCTTAAAACAAGCCCCAAGAGCTTGGTATAGTCGAATTGACTCTTACTTCATCAATAGTGGATTCATCAGGAGCCTTCATGAGCCAACTCTCTATACAAAAACATATCATGAAGGTAAAATTCTCATTGTTTGTCTTTATGTTGATGACTTGCTCTATACAGGAAATTTGATGTTAGATGAGTTCAAAGCTGCCATGAAAAAAGGAATATGAAATGACTGATCTTGGAATCATGAAATACTTTTTGGGAATTGAAATCAACCAATCTGCTCAAGGTATTTTTGTTTGTCAACAAAAGTATGCTTTAGAAATGTTGAAAAAATTCAGAATGGAAATTTGCAAACCAGCAAACACACCCATTGCTCAAGGAACAAAGTTGAGCAAACAAGATGATGGACCACCAGTTGATTCTACTTTGTACAAGAGTCTAGTTGGCAGTCTTTTGTACCTCACAGCAACTAGACCTGACATAATGTTTGCTGCAAGTTTTGTATCCAGATTCATGGACTCTCCAAAAGATTCACACTGGAAAGTAGCAAAAAGAATTTTGAGATATGTTGCAGGGACAATCAACTATGGATTGTGGTACACTCAATCTGAAGATGCTTCACTCTCAGGCTACACAGACAGTGATTATGCTGGCAGCATAGATGATAGGAAGAGCACATCAGGTTATGCTTTTCACTTGGGAACAAATCTCATCGCATGGGCATCCAAGAAACAGCCCATAGTTTCAATATCTTCAGCAAAGGCAGAGTATGTGGCTGCAACTTCAGCAGCTTGTCAAGCAGTATGGCTAAGAAGGATTCTGAATGATCTTGCACATCTTGAAAAGGAGCCAACTCCTATTTTCTGTGATAACAGCTCAGCAATTGCCTTATCCAAAAATCATGTTTTCCACAAGAAAAGCAAGCATATTGACACCCGCTTTCATTTCATTCGAGAGCTCATACAAAATGGAGAAATTTCTCTTGACTTCTGTGGATCACGAGATCAGCTTGCAGACATTTTTACAAAGCCATTGGGAAAGAATGTTTTTGAATTTCAAAGGAAACACTTAGGGATTTTTAGTGCTGATATTTGTATAGTTGAGATTAGGAGGGAGTGTTAGAAT
>VDFB02196873.1:0-14952 GCA_007258455.2 Sequoia sempervirens
CCTTCTATCCGCTAGCGCAACAACGATCGTACTGAAGGTATCCACATCTTCACAGTCTTTAGTAGAGGGGATCAATGTGCCATGGGATTTTTATGGGCACTAGAAGCTTGGTTGGACTGAGAAGAGAGTGTAATATAAGGGGGAGCCCGTGCAACCAAGCTTCTGGATTCACACGCTAAGGATATGTAGTTGGGGAAACCCAAGTAGAATCTAGCAGATATTGTCCTGGCCTGACCATAAGATTGTGCTTGTCTTCTTTGTGATTGATTACACATTCAAAACATCGTGTTTGCTAAGTTTCTTTTGGATTCTCAAACAGTATACACAACACTCACAAATCTAGAAATGAAACAATCAACTTCAAACAATTTAGACTTTTCATCAAAACATCACAAAACTGAATTCGAGTCCAACAATTTTGCCTGCCGTCACACATCTTTTCTCAAAAGTCTCTATTAGAAACTAGAACTGAAATTGCTCAAAAATTTTATCATTCAACCATTAGCTTGCATTTTTACCTTAGGTTCATCCTTGTTAATTTTAGTTGCATTCCCTAGGCTTCATAATCATCCTTTCCTACATAGACTTGTCATTAGGTTTTCATCTTTGCAGACTTTGGATTAGGCCACCTCATCACACTTTTCAAAATCATTGCCTTCAAGAGTAGGTTATCTTGGGACTTAGTCAACAATCTCCTTTTCAGTCATTGTCCTTTTTGTGAGAATTTCCAACTCAATAGTCTAGTTAGGAAAACTCACTAGTCATTTTGACCTTGTCGCTTTGTCCTTTTAACAAGTCCTTTGATAACCAAAATTAAGACATAGATTAAGCTTAGAGTGGTTAGGTAAACCTTTCTCCACATTGCATTCATCTTAGTCCATACTTTGCATATTTTATGCCTAAAAATCCAAAAATAGTGTTCACCCTAGTCCTCATTTTGCACCTTGACATTGCATTAGTCACCTTTTTAGTCAAAATTATCATCTTAGTCCTCATTTTGGACCTAGTCAATTCTATCACCTTGCATTAATCAACATTGTCATCCTAGCCATCATTGTCGCCTTGACATTTGACATCTTTCTTTGGAAACTTTGTCATCTTGCATCAATCACTTCCTTAGGAAAACATCATAGTCACCTTGCATTGTCATCCTTTATCACAAAAACACCAAAAACATAGACTAGTTGTCATAATCATCATCCTCATTTGAGCAATTTTCTTTTATGGTCGAAACTAGGCTTCAAAGAAAGAAAAGACAAATGGAAAACTTTAGGCAAGACTTCCACACCAACATCCACACCAACACTTATGACATGAACCAAGACATGAATTTTAATGATCCATTTACCAACATGAACATACCATCTTCCATGAACCTACCAACATCCTCCCAAAATCCATTCGAACCATTCATATAGAGAGACCACAATGGACAAGTATTAGCTGAGGATCTAGAGGCTGCAACCCAAAATCCTGATGTAGCTTTATTTGTAGAGGACTTGGTCTTGAACGATGCTGACAGATACCTTGCTATGCTTTTAGACCAAGGGGAAAAACTACCAAGAGGCTTTGGCATCAATATCATAAGACCTTCGTCTCTAGACAACACGACACAAAACTCGACACCTCAACAAAACACGAACAATGCCTCCAACAATAACACTGTTGTTGCCACACAAATTGCTACAAGCACCATCAATGTTACATCTAGTGGCACCATAAGTCAAAAAACCTCCAACTCAATCAATGCAACATCTATTGGAGGAACACCCACCATGCCACAAGCAATATCACAATCCATGCCCGCAATGTCAATGACATCTTCACAAACAGTTGGAACTACCCTTGGATCTACATCAATGGGGGCAAGTTCCTCAAACCCCATATTTGGAACTTCATCTATGACCATAGGGACATCATCATCAAATCCTTATGTTGGAATCTCATTCAACCCCTTTGGAGGAACTAAACAACGTATTCTTATTAGAGGTCCCCAACCAAATGTTAACACATCGTCACAATTAAACATCAATGCCTCACAAGGACAAAATACCAACATCTCACATGGACAATTCCAAGGACAAAATACCAACATCCCACATTGACAATTCCAAGGACAAAATACCAACATCCCACATGGAAAATTCCTCCAATATGGACAAGGCACTCAAATGACACAACAAATGAATACCTTTGGGCACCAAAATAGTCAAGGTTACTAGATCCCCCAAATATCGACAAATATGGCTAGATCGCACATCCCCACATATTCATAATAGATCCACACACAACAACACATTCATCAATTGGAAATACCAACAATCACCAAACCAAAACATATCGTACATTTCACAACACATGTCACATTCAAACTCAAACATGTTATCACAATCAATGGGGACTCAGGGGATACCCATCACTCCCATGTGTGATGCGACCAATAATCCCATAATAGATGCCTTGATAGCCAGAGTGACAGACCTCCAAAAATAGATGGAAACCATGCAAACATCCAAAAAAATGCCACCAATATCATATGACCTATGTCCATATCCTTTTGACATGTGGCCCCAAACTTCACCAAATACAAGGGCAAGACAAATCCTATTGAACACGCTCGAGAATTCATGACCAACTATATGGTCATTGCATATGAACACACTTACTTCATGAGACTCTTCTCCAAGAGTCTAACAGGACCCACACTTGAATGGTTCTCTACTTTGAAGGAGATAAAAACATGGAATGAACTTGTAGACAAATTTGTGAAAAATTATGCCTATAACATTGACACAGACACCTCCATCACTAGCTTGTTCACACTTACACAAGAAGACGTTGGTGAAACTTTATCCCATTTTTCCAACAATGGAAAGGCCTAGCAAGTCACTGCCACATAGACATACTTGAAAAAGAGAAGGTTGACATGTTTGTACAAACACTCCTAGGCCCATTGAAAAATGTCTTATGAGTTCATTGTTGTACAACCTTCGCGGACCTGGTCAAACAAGGCGTCCAACTTGAGAAAGTGCTTATTACTAAGGGAAGATTAAAATATGGTCCTAAAAACATAAATGCAAGTCCACCCACTGACAAGAACAAATAATGGGTTAAGAATAAACATGTCACAAATGATGGCATTGTAGATGCTAAGGCTGTCAATGCAATGGGTCCCGTGCTTACCCTTAAAGGTGCTCAACTACAAAATACATAGATGACCACATAGACCCATGTTGCCAATGTTGTACAAACAAATCAAAATAACCAAGGTAATTAGAATAACCAAAATCAAAGGCAACCCTGACAATCCAGACAGTTCCCCAAGAGTCGCACATACACCCCCTTGGGTGATCCCATTGAAGAAGTCCTCAAGAAACTCCTTCAAAATGGTGTCATAACACTTGAGGACCCAAAACCATATGACCTAAGGAAGTTTAAACCATTTTGGTGGGCCGACATCGCATTTTTTGATTATCATCAGGCAAAAGGACATAAAACCTCCACCTATCAACAACTGAAAAATTTGGTACAAGACCTTATTGAGAATTGTACCATTGAGATAGGTGGACCATAATTTGCATCTAATTCAGACCATACTATACACAAGAACCCACTACAGGACCATGGTTCTAGTAACCCTTCCACGTCAAAAGCTAATAACAATAATCGAGCCAACCATGCCCGTATTGCTTATGACTATTCTAGTGGACCTATCGTAAATCATATTAGAACAATTGTTGAACATGTCAACACAGTTACTATCAGAAAGGCCCCTGAATGCAATATCACTACCTATGGGGGAAAAGTCACCATAGTCGGCCCTCCTCCTCCCAGACAACCAAAGATAACAATAGCTAGCCCGTCTGCCCAATAATCGTAGTCCCGCCCATTAACCAAACAGTCCCAGCCTAAAGGACATTTAAACCTCATTGACCAACTTGGGAAGACACCTTCATATATTTCTATACTTGAGTTGCTACGTATTTCCCTAGCGCATAAGGCTATACTCGACAAAACATTACAAGAGTCTTCTTCCCCAAGACATTGATGTTAATCAATTTGAGGCCATGGTGGGATATCTTACCGCTCCCCACCATATAACATTTTCAGACCAAGACTACTCATCGTCCAAATCCAATCATAATGATGCCCTTCACATTGAAGTTTTTATCCATAAGCATAAGGTCAGATGAGTGTTAGTAGATGGCGGAGCAAGAATGAACATATGCTCCTTAAAATTGGTTAAGGCCCTAGGATTTTCTGATGCTTGTGTAGATGCTACAAAGAGCATTTTTATCAAGGCATGTGATGATGAAGAACGTTCCTCTCAGGGTGTAATTACACTTCCAATTCATATCGGACCAGTCATTGTGGACACCACTTGTCAAGTCCTGGATCTAGAACTTCCATACAATATTTTGCTTTGTCGACCTTGGATTCACACCTTGAAAGTTGTCCCTTCCACGTATCATCAATTTTTGAAGTTTCCCTTTGAAGGAATTGAGATTACCATAAATGGAGACCTTGACCCATTTCAATATTGTACCAATTTGAGAGGTATCTCAAAGTGCCAAGTGCCTATCAATAGTGAAGCTTCAACATCTTCATCCTCTAAATTCCTTGACCCATCAACACTTGCAAAGCCTCCCACATCCACATCCACTACCACAATATCCACTTCTGCTTCTTCGGAAACCATGACCACCTCCATGACATCTACCACTTCATCCATCACCCCAAGCATCGACGTAAGTATTAAGATCCAGGACCAAGGATGTGGAGAGTATAAACTGAATATGGCCTATTGTATAACGAGGATGCCCAAGTCTCCCCAAGTCTACATCAAGCCTTGCTTCATGTTAGAGTCAAAATAAATTTTCAGAGTCCCTCCAAAAATAGTATTCATAAAGTGGGGTGAAATGAGTCAAGAGGACACTGACAACATGCTATCTTGGATTTATAGAGAACTAGAGGATCCAACTCCCTTGCCAGTAAAAATGTATGGTAAAGGATATGAAATGATAAAGGCAAAAGGCTATGATGGAATTAGTGGCCTCAAAAAGCACAAGAAAGGAAGGCGAGAACCTCTAGCACCTAAAGGAAGACCTAAATGTCTTGGGTTAGGGTTAGGACCACGAGAATCTGGCAATCATAGTACCAATGTGCTTTCTAGCGAGAGAGTAACTGCTTCAAACTGTATCGAGACAATTGAAGATCCCCTTTCTGAAACTGACTCCCACGAATGGTAATTTGGCTCCCAATGATCCCTAAGTGACTGTTGCCTTGATGACTTGTTCCTTGAACCTTGAGAGACTACATTTGAAGAGAGATTTTGGAAAATGTTCAAAATTGACACGACACCAAACAGCACCAAGTCCAGATCCTCTTCTACTCCCATTGACTATAATCTTGACATACTCATCTACCTTGCTAAACCTAATGACCATCATTCAGATTCATTTGAATTGCCCCATGACACTACTAACCCTGACTCCACTCCCTTTGCTCCTTACTTTGCTGATGAGTGTGAATCAAGCGAGGCTGAGTACTGGATAGAATCTGAAATAGAGCCCAATGATGACAATTTTATCTTTAACCTTTCTGAATCTCTTGGCATGATTTCCATGTCCTACCCACCATTCACCAATACTTATGATGTTATTTCCTTAGTGTACCCACAACTAATCGATTGGGATCAACAAGGCCCGCTAGTTATGGACATATTTCAAAATGATGAGGCCATTGCAAAATTCATGGGACTGCACGAGGGTATACCAAGTGGAGACCACAAGGTTGGTTTTTCCATTGACCTAGATTGTGCCGCTTACTTTGGGGAGACTGCTCCGTCCTCTAGTCACAAAATGAAAAATAAAAATAAAGCAAAAAATGACACGTCTTTAGGTGAAAACCGAAAGGCACCTTTTGACGATAAAAAAGTAAAAATGAAAGACATATCCGAAGGTGAAAACCTTTCTGAAGCACCTAAGGATGGAGGACTAGACTTTCTCCCTGTAACTCAGGAAAAATCAGCCATGCTTATAGAGGACACTATGGAAGTAAACATATCTACAGCAGAAGATCCTAAGATGGTTCTCTTTGTGACATCTTTGGCAGAGGAAGAGAAACCTGAGTTCCACAAATTCTTTTCAGAGCATAAGTTCAACTTTGC
Organism: Sequoia sempervirens; assembly: GCA_007258455.2. Taxonomy (NCBI): domain Eukaryota; kingdom Viridiplantae; phylum Streptophyta; class Pinopsida; order Cupressales; family Cupressaceae; genus Sequoia; species Sequoia sempervirens. The sequence goes on from VDFB02196873.1 coordinate 6,170, forward strand.
ATGATCTTATGCTGATATGCCTGGGTTCGATCCAGAACTTGTCTTGCACCATTTGTCCTTATTTTCAGACACCAAGCTAGTGAAACAGAAGCTGTGAAAGATGCACCCACAGATCACCTTGTTAGTCAAAGTAGAACTTAAGAAATTGTTAGACGTAGGATTCATACGGTCCATAGACTATGCTGAATGGATATCAAATCTTGTACCAGTCACAAAGCCAAATGGTCAAATCTACATCTGCACAGATTTTTGAGACCTAAATAAAGCATGTCCCAAGGATGAATTTCCCTTGCCAGACATCGACATCATAGTGGACCTTACGGTAGGATATGAGATGTTGTCCCTCACGGACAGTTTTTCTGGTTATAATCAGATTTGTATTGCACTTGAAGATCAACACAAAACAACATTAACATGTTCTTGGGGCACATACTATTGGAACATCATGCCTTTTGGTCTTAAGAATGTAGGTGCCACATATCAGAGAGCCATGACAACCATATTCCATGGCATGATGCATAGGATAATGGAAGATTATGTAGGCGATCTTTTGGAAAAAACTTTGACATGAAAAGACCACTTGAAGGTGTTAGACAAAATTTTCAAGGGACTAGAAGAATACAAGGTCCACTTGAATCCAAAGAAATGTGTTTTGGCATAACATCAGACAAACTTTTGGGGTACATTTTTTCTCGTAGAGGCATTGAAGTTGATCTTGCCAAGGTGAAATCCATATTAGAAATGCCTCCACCTATAGGGATAAGTGAACTCAGGACATTGCAAGGTAGGTTACAATCTATTTGATGTTTCATAGTACAATTGGTAGACAAGTGTCATCCATTTTAGTATCTTTTGCGCAAAAGTATCCCTTTTTTGAGGACAGATAAATGTCAGGAGGCCTTCCAACAAATAAAAAATTATCTACTATCACCACCTGTGTTAATGCCACCAATCAAAGGCGGTTCTGCCATTCTGCCAGCAACCGATAGCGGGGGCATTCATATAGCGCGAGAGCGATCGTGAAGAAAGGGCCATATACTACATCGGTAGGACATTGGTTGGATATGAGCTAGATTACACAACCATCGAGATGTACTTACTTTACAGGTTGTCATTTTACCACTCCTTAAATTAAGACTGCCATACTAAAAATCCACCCGGGAACCCACCCACTTAAGTGCGGTGGCGAAGATTGATCCGTAAAATATCTCTAAGTGGGTACAGTATTAATTCACCTGGAAAAATGGGTAATGATCTTGAGTGAGTATGATATTCAGTATATTGAAAGAAAGGTGATAAAGGGACAAGTGATAGCAAACCAACTGGAAGACACACCTATACAGGGTGATCATCCACTAGTAGCAGACTTTCCAGATGAGTCAATATTTCATACAGAACCTAAGTCACCTTGGAGGCTATATTTTGATGGATCTCATACTAATCATGGATCGGGGGCAGGAATATTGTTTATCAACCCTCAATGAGACTCCATTCCTAAGTCCTTCCGCATTTCTTTTCCATGTACAAATAATGTGGTAGAATATGAGGCACTTTTCACAGGACTCAGAATGGCCATCAAATGGAAAATTAGAACAATTCATGTCTATGGCGATTCTCAATTGGTCATTAACCAAGTCAATGATGACTATGACACTAAGGACGAGAAATTAATGCCTTACAAACAAATGGTTGACAAATTTCAATCATATTTTCACATGGTTACTTTTGAGCAAGTTTTGAGAACACAAAATAAGGTAGTAGACACAATGGCCACAATTGGCTCTCTCCTGGACATTCCTAGTAATGTGCCTCAATTTGAATTCTTGGTAGAACAACTTTTGGTTCACGCATTTGACATACCAAATGTGAGAATGGTTTTGTGAGCTTTTGGTCCCAATTTTTCATGAATTATCCGGACATTTATGACTACCTTAAGTCCCAAACGCTTACTAGCTATCAATAACATAGCTAAGTCCTAACTTTTGCATCAGAGCTACCCGAGGATACATCATCCTGGTACCGCTTTGCGTCATTGGCACGATAACTCCTTCTTTGATATCGCGACAGCGGCGAAGCAGAACAACCTTAGAGGTACATCGAGAGTCATCACGGATCATTCAAAGTGGTCCTGCACTTTAGCCAAAGAGATGTGAGACTTGCGTATTATTGGTAACTCGATGAGAAAAATGCACTTGAATTTGTGGGAATATGTCACCCGATTCGGATACATAGTGACTTGATTCATTCACCCGACATAGGAACGGTCCAGTGCTTCTCCTTGGCCCTTCTGCTGGTAGGACTCAGGAGCCTCGCAGGAAAGATGTCCTGCCTCGATCGATGGTACAAATTCATCATTCTTTTTGCCACTAAAGTACTTTCTTCGATGGATCGAAACAATCCCGCTCACTTACATTACCGACAAACAAATTTCCAAGTTTATCCTCAACTATATTATCTATCGATATGGTATTCCACAATCCATAATCATAGATAATGGTCATCCCTTCTAAAATTAGGATGTCCATGAACTTTGTGAACGCTTCCATATCCGACACCACTTCTCCACCCATTACTACCCACAAGGAAATGGTCAAGCTGAGGCATCTAATAAAATGATCATCAAACTTCTTAAGAAGACCGTCAATGATGTTGGTCATGACTGGCACATACAACTCAATCCTGCTTTGTGGGCATATTGTACTAGCATCTGTACTCCCACTGGAGCCACTCCCTTTTCCCTCATCTTTGGATTCAAAGCCATCTTTCCTGTAGAGGTGAAACTTCCATCCCTACAAGTCTCTCTGAAAGGTCTAATCACTGATGAAGAATATCGACAGTCACGACTACATGAATTAGAAATGCTAGACAAACGCATACATAATGCCTTAAACCACTTACAAGCATATCAAAATCATCTTTGTAGAAGCTACAACAAAAGAGTGATGACTCAGAAATTTGGCATTTGTGACCTGGTTCTCATGCAGAATCCTAAGAATCAGTCCGATAGAGAAAAACCAGGCAAGTTTGAGCCCAATTGGCTAGGTCCATCCATCATCATCACATCATTTGGTTCTGGCACATATCAGTTGGCTACTCCAGATGGTGAACAATTGATAGAGCCAATCAACAGTCTGCATTTACGCAAGTTCTATACATAGCATCAGAAAGTCTGGCCAACAACCACTAAAAATGCAAATAAAAATAAAATTGAAAAATACAAAAATATCATCACTTGGATGAAAACTTGGCAAACAGGCATCCTTGTGACACCAAAAAAATGAAAAAATTGACAAAAATAAAGAGAAATAATTCATCCAATAGTGAAAACTTGATAACCAAGTGCTTTGGATAAGTACCATTGTGAAAACCTGGCAAACAGGCACCATGTGTAGTCAGTCATTATTTTGACATCTATTGTCACTCTATCTACCTTAGTCCATAATAAACATCCATTTTTTTGAGATTCATCACAACGTTTCACCTTGACATCACGACATTTCTTTCCATGGCCGACAATGGTTGACATTGAAGTCTTACACACTGCCTATCGTCCATCCTGGTCATGTCCTTTTCGTCAACTTGACTAGGGGCAATATTTTATCATGAGACTGTAGTGGGTATCACACATGGTCTTCACAATTAAAAAAGTCCTAAAAATTTATAAAAATCATAAGAAGTCCTGAAAAGATCATAAAAATCATAAAAAGTCCTGAAAAAATCATAAAAATCATAAAAAGTCTTGAAAAAATCATAAAAAGTCCTAAAAGAAAATTTTAAAAATCATAAAAAAGTCCTGAAAAAATACCTAAAAATTAAAAAAATGTCTTGAAGAAAGCACAAAACCATCCAAATAACATCACAAATCCCAAAACAAAGTCAAAGTTAGTCATGTCAATTGTGTTAGTCTTTGTCAATTGTCAAACTATGAGGTCTTTGAGTGCATGATGTAGGCAAGGCCATCAGTTGATGTGCCCCCAAGGCCACCTAGGTCATCCCTTTAGGGTTTGTCATGTCAGTCAAATAAGTCAGACATAGTCACACTCAGAAACAAGACAATCGTTTGAATTTCAACATTCAAATCATGAACCAACAGACAACATAGCCCTGTCATTCATCAAGCCAAACATTCGTCAAATTGCCAACACAATGTCAACCTAGTCACTTTATGGCCTCCTTCAAGATGTGTCCTTCTTGGAATTGGACCCCGTCGAAACATCATTTTCCTTTTCAGGATGTGTCTTTCCTGATGAAATGCTTTGTCACAATCATTAGCCTTTTTAGGATGTGTCCATGACGATAGGCTTCATCACATAGTCATTGGCATTTTTAGGATGTGTCCTTCCTAATGATAGGCATCATCAAATCATCAATACTATTAGACTATCAAATCATCAAATTGTCAAACTGTCAAGCAATCAACCTTTGACACACAAATCTTGGCAAACATATTGAATGGTTGTTGATTTTACTGGACTATTTTGTCTCTTGGTCATGTTTCTAGCTACCTCAAGGATGTCCCATGAAGGATTTAGAGGTGCAATGATGTCTCGTGACCTTTTTTTCCTTGATTGATATCTTGGGTGTGTCTGGACAAAAAGACTGGGGCAACTTAGCCCTTAGTATGAGTTAGGACATTCCTTGTTTATGACTATCTATTCTTCGCAAGTGGACGACCTTGCACGCCTTGGTCTATGTAATATCATGGTTTTTGTTGTCCATTTGTTGCATATTACTGCCCAATCATGATTCTACAACACCTATTTTATTACTTAGCAAAATATTGAAGTATTCATTTTTCATCCTAACATCCATGATTTCCACACTAACATTTCTTCTATTCCTTCATCCTCTAGTCCTCTCATCCATTTCGAGAGCACACTCACATTCTTTCAACCCACCTGTCCTCTCGAGGGGGCATACCACTACCTCCTCTTCATCCTTCCTCTCCTCACTTTCACACTAGGGTATATTTTTGACTTGTTCTTTGACACAATGTGATAAACTGCATCATGTTAAAGAGGGGAAAAATGTAGACACATAAAAATGGCCTCAACTTGTAAACCATATTTTCTATGATGACCAAACTTCTCCCTCACATAATTTAGTTATCTAATCATGTCCATCCCTCCATGATTATTTAAATAAATAAATTACTTTTATTTATTTAAATGTGTCACTGATCAATCCTTATTTCCTTCATAACATTATCATTTATCCTTGAATCAAATAAACTTATTTATTTATCCCACATTCCATCCCACCAAATAAATAATTAAAATAATTATAAATATTGTCTTTTGTGTCATTCCCATTTATGAATTAAACCATTATTTAATTCATAAGTCAACATTCCTCCATAAATTAAATAATTTATATTATTCCAACTACCTATTTTTCTCCACCATTGATTTGATTGTCTCCAACTAAATCCCAACCCTTCATTTCAAGGCTTGCCCTAAATTTGACCTAATGTTGCCCTAACCCTAATCCTCCTTATCACATTGATTCTTGGCCTTTGATCTTAGGGCTTCACCAACTTTTAATCCTGGCCATCCATTCTCGATTTGGAATTTTTTAAAAGGCCTTCTTTCAAGTCATTTTACACACACAAGAGTTATACAGAACATGCTTGAGAGATTTTGAGTACTTGAGCATACATTTTACTTCAATATTTCTCTTGTCTTTGGCATAGGTTATAGTTACACTTCAAATATAAGGGAAATTATATCATTTTCAGCAAGATGGAGAAGGCCAATGGAGGTCAACCAATGGAAGCTTGAAGACTAGGTGATGTTGTTTCATGTTATTTTGCTTCTAGTTTACTTTGTGCTCTATTGTTGATTGGAGATTTAGTTTTATGTTTCTTGCAATCTAACTGAAAATTTCTCTAATTATAGGTTTAAATATTAGGTTTGAGGGTCCAACATATAGGGTAGAGGGCATCATGGTTGAGGGTTTAGGGTTTAAGAGTTGAGGGATTGAGTGTTTAGGGTTGAGAATTGAGGGTTGAGGGTTTAATGTAAAGGGTAGAGGGTAGAGGGTTTAAAGGTTTAGATTTTAAGGGTTGAGGGTTGATGGTTTATGGTTGACAGTAGAGGGTTATGGGTATAGGGTTAAGGGATTAGGGTTGAGGGTCCAATGTATATGGTAGATGGTATGGGGGTTGAGGGATTAGGGTTTAAGGATTTAGGGTAGAGGGTAGAGGGTAGAGGGTTTAAGGGTTTAATGGTTGAGGTATTAGGGTTGAGGGTAGAGGGTAGAGGGTTTAGGGTTTAGGGTTTAGGGTTTAAGGGTTGAGGGTTGAGGGTTTAGGTTTGAGTGTTTAAGGGTTTAAAGGTTGATGGTATAGGGTTGATGAATTAGGGTAGAGAGGGAGGTATGGATGGAGGGAGAGATGGAGGGAGAAGTGAGATAGAGAGAAGGAGAGGAGGGAGGGACAAAGACATATGAGGGTTGAGGATCCAATGTGTAGGGTAGAGGGTTGAGAATGGAGGGTATAGGGTTGAGGACCTATAGGGTTGATAGTTTAGGGTATTGGGTTGAGGGTATAGGGTTGAGTGATTAGGGTAGAGGGTAGAGGGTAGAAGGTTTAAGGGTAGAGGGTTTAGGGTATAGATTTGAGGTTATATGGTTGAAGGATTAGGTTTGAGGGTCCAACGTATAGGGTAGAGGGTATAAGCATTGAGGGTTTATGGTTTAAGGGTTGAGGGTTGAGAATTAAGGGTTGAGGGTATAGGGTTGAGGGCCCAATGTATAGAGTAGATGGTATATGGGTTGAGGGATTAGGGTTTAAGGGTTGAGGTTTAAGGGTAGAGGGTTGAGGGTTGAGGATTTAAGAGTTGAGGGTTTAAGGGTTGAGGGTTTAAGGGTTGAGGGTTGAGGGATTAGGGTAGAGAGTTTACTTGGGTTTAAGGGTTTAAGGGTTGAGGGATTAGGGTTGAGGGTAGAGGGTAGAGTGTTTAATGGTTGAGGGTTGAGCTTTTAGGGTTTAGGGTTGAGTTTTTAAGGGTTTAAGGGTTGAGGGTTTAGAGTTGATGGATTAGGGTAGAGAGGTAGGGATGGAGGGAGAAGTGAGATATAGAGGAGAGAAGAGGAGGGAGGGACAAGGATATATGAGGGTTGAAGATCCAATTCATAGGGTAGAGGGTTTAGGGTTTATGGTATAGGGTTGAGGACCTATAGGGCTGATGGTTTAGGGTATTGGGTTGAGGGTATAGGGTTGAGGGTAGAGGGTAGAAGGTTTAAGAGTTTAGGGTTTAAGTTTTTAGGGTTGAGGGTTAAGTGTTGAGGTAGAGGGTTTAGGGTATAGGTTTGAGGGTCCAATGTATAGGGTAGATGGTATAGGTTTTGAGGGTTTAATGTTTAAGGGTTGACGGCTTAAGGTTGAGGGTATAGGGTTGATGGATTAGGGTGGAGTGTATAGGGTATTGGGTTGAGGGTTTAGGGTTTAAGGGTTGAGGGTTAAAATTTTAAGGTTGAGGTAGAGCGTTTATGATTTACGGTTGAGGGATTAGGGTTGAGGATATAGGCTATTGGGTTGAGGGTAGAGGGTTTAAGGGTTAAGGCTAGAGGAGAGAGAAAGAGAGAGAGGGGGGTTAAGTGTAGAGGGTAGAGGGTTTAAGTGTTTAGGGTTTAAGGGTTAATGGTAGGGTTTAGGGTTAAGGGTATAAGGGAGAGAGATAGAGGGATTGAGTGTGAGAGAGAGACTTGAGAGAGAGAGAGAGAGGGTTAAGGGTATAGGGTAGAGGGTTTAAGGGTTAAGGGTAGAGGGGGGAGAGAGAGAGAGAGAGGGAGGGAGGGATGGAGGGAGTGGGAGAAAGATAGAGGGTATACACACAAGCGAATCCTTTCTATTTTCTAAATATTTTACAACATCCTTAATCAGAGGGTACCTTTGAATTTTCATAGACTATAATAAATAGATGTTCTCCCATTGATTTACCACTAGCTTTCCAATTTGGTGAACTTGGCAACCTAACTTGACCTATTTGAAAAAATGGGTCCAAAAAATGGGGTCTTCTAGTGATTTACATCACCAAAAGACCCCATTTCTTGAACCCATTTTTTCAAACAGGCCACTACATTTCCAATTTCACTGAATTGACAAGATGGTGGGTCCACTAGCTTGCCAATTCAGTGAAATTGGAAACCTAACTTGGCCTTTTTGAAAAAATGGGTCCAAGAAATGCGGTCTACCTTCAAGGGATTCTAACCCTTCTCTCCATTATTTCAAGACTCTTTATTCAAGGCTAAGTTAGCAACATGGGGAAAGGTGCAACCTATCTTGCAATCATGGCATGCCACAAGATCACATTTCTTTAAGGCATTGGATCCAAAAATTCATGTGAGCATTAACAAGCTAGTGAGCTTGTTAAACGCTAGCTTGTCAATGCAGTAGGGTTGAGAAGGTATGGGTAGAATGAAAAAATTCCTCATAGAAATGGGGGCTCATGGTGATGTACATCACCCTGAGCCCCCATTTCATGAGGCTACATCACTGTGAGCCCCCATTTCTATGAGGGTACATCACCATGAGCCCCCATTTCTATGAGGCATTTTTTCATGCTTTCCCTACCTTGTCAACCCTACTGAATTGGTAAGCTAGTGAGCTCACTAGCTTGTCATTGCAGTAGGGTTGACAAGGTAGGAGTAGTGTGAAAAAATGCCTCATAGAAATGGGGTCTCATGGTAAAATTTGAGACCTCATTTCTATGAGGCATTTTTTCATGCTTCCCATACCTTGTCAACCCTACTGCATTGACAAGCTAGTGAGCTCACTAGCT
>VDFB02196874.1:0-12850 GCA_007258455.2 Sequoia sempervirens
TTGCTCAATGTATACCTCTTCCTTAATTACACCATTCAGAAAAGCTGTCTTCACATCCATTTGGTGAATCTTCCATCCTCTAGATGTAGCAATAGCAATAGCAATGATTGTCCTGACAAAAGTATAACGAGCAATTGGGGCAAATGTTTCTTCATAGTCAACTCCCTCTTTTTGTGAAAACCCTCTAGCCACGAATCTAGCCTTGTACTTCTCAATGCTCCCATCAGCCGCATACTTGATTTTGAAGAGCCATTTAGAAGATACCACAAATTTTCCTTCAGGTCTAGGAACGATGTCCCAAACATCATTCTTGAGAATGGACTAATACTCTTCTGACGTAGCATCTCTCCAAACCTGTTGACTAGAAGCTTCCTCAACATTGGAAGGCTTAGTCCCAATAATCTGACTCATCAAAGCTACATAACTGGAAAAATTGTGAGGTCTCTTACTTTCTCTGAAGGTTCCTCTTGGAGCTGCAAACCTTTCTGCCTCCTGCATTGTTTGCCTAGCCCAAAGAGCAATTCTTTCTTCTGATCACACACATTCCAGAGGCCCATCAAGAGGTTCCAAGGGCTCAACTGGATCATCATCTTCTTTTGGTTCTGGAGCCTCCCTCTGAATCTCAAGAACATGGTCAACTTCCAACTTCCATATCCTGGGGAGACTCTTCATTATCAATCTCCATATGAGTGCCCTTGGATCTTCTAAATGCAACATCCTCCTCAAATGTGACATCTCTACTGATCTCAATCAGCTTCTGACCTAGAATGTAGATTTTGTAGGCTTTTGATGTTTCACTGTAGCCTACAAATATCCCCTTCTTGCCAGAAGGCTCCAACTTTGTTCTCTTGTCCTTTGGTACATGAACATATACTGGACATCCAAAGATCCTCAAATAACTCACTTTTGGCTTCTTCCCAGTGAAGGCTTCTTCGGGAGTCATGTTCTCCAAGATTCGGTGAGGACTTCTATTCTAAACATAGACTGTTGTCCTGGATGCTTCAGCCCAAAGGAAGATTTGCAGATCTTGGTCATGAATCATAGCTTTAGCTGCTTCCACAATAGATATGTTCTTCCTTTCAGCAACACCATTTTGTTGAGGATTATAAGGGACACTAAACTCCCTCTTAATCCCAGCTTCAAAGCAAAAACTACGAAAGTTGCTGGAAGTGTGCTCTCCTCCATTATCGGATCTCAAAACTTTGATACTCTTTTCGAACAAATTCTCCACCTGAGCTTTGAATTCCTTGATCCTTTCTAATACCTCCTCATATTCTTTAGATTTCAAGAAATAAATCCAAGTCTTTCTAGAGTAGTCATCAACAAAAATAATGTAATACAAGAAACCACTCAAAGAAGCAACAGACATTGGACCACATAAATCAGAATGAATAAGATCTAGAATACATTTGGATCTACTTTCTCTATTATGAAATGGACCTTTCGTATTCTTAACCAAAGCGCAGCCTCTACAAGTACCTTCGTGCTCCTAGTTGAACTTTGGAAGGCCGGTCTGGTGACCATCTTCTCTATGATAGGTAGAGCTCAAAAGTGAAGGTGACCCAATCTTCGATGCCAAAGTTCACACATACTTGAAGAATCATGCACTAGAGCCTGAAGTGGACGAGTGCATAGCCTGTAGAGGCTCTCATGTCTAACTCCAATGCTAGCCCTTAATGTCCCCATTTTAGCACTACACTTTTCAGTGATTGATGGTCTATCCCCGATGTGCTGTCAGCTAGTCAGAGGCAGAATTAGGGTTTTCGACTGCTTGGTGGGTTCTTTTGAAGATTCAGGGTTTTTCATGTTGGAGTTTGGCTGTATGGATTCTGGATACTTATACGGGTTTTGAGAAACCCATGAGAGGTATGATGACAATAGCGACATCGAGGCAACCTTCCCGAACTGCAGCCACAGCAAAGTTATGGCCGGCTATCCACAGGTTTAGGATTTTGGATTCGCAGTTCTTTAGGTTTTCAAAAGCTTAGCAATGGTGTGCATGCACTTTGATCCGAGCAACTTTTCGATTTTTATTTTAGTAAATTCTATTTACGTGGTCCCTATTGGCCAGTTCAATTGGCTTCTCTCTGGAGTCAATTAGAGTTGGTATGGTTGTTTGGGCCTTTTGATGCATTTTTCACGGAGGAACAAGTATTTTTATTTAAAATAATGTTATATTATAATGTTATAACCCTTGGCCTAGCTTCATGACTTTAAGTTGCTCTGAAAATGGGGACCTCATGGGTAGACGCATCATCAGGGAAAGTTTTAATATTTCTAAGATCAAATATTGCTCTTGGAGGTGGGACGCCAACTTTTGGAGAGAAGATAATTTTAAATTAAAGAAAATTGCCTTTATGAAAAAGGACGCCACCTTGAAGCTTGGTCAATGGTCAAGTCAAACCCTAAAAGCATCTTGAGGAATGGGCGTACCTTCTGGAAGCTTCTGAAGGTGTCTTCTCAAAGTTATAAAAGGGAGCCTTGGGTCTTCATTTTAGCATCTTATGACTTGAGTATTGTTATGTTGCCGGAATGGTGCTGGGATTGCTTCGAGGAATGAATGCCTCCTAGCATTGGCTCATCTTCTTGCTTGAAAGATAGCAACTAGTTGAGAGATAGATTGTAGTTGAGTTGTTGAGCATTGTAGCTGAGTTTTCTTGCATCTTGTAGTTTAGTTTCTTGCATTTTAGTCATGTTTTGGAGTTGCTGATTATCATAGTTGATTGTAAGTTTCATTCATAGATTCAATAATAAAAATCATATCATTATGGGTATTGCATATTTGTGTTTCTTGGACAGGGGCGACCCTTTGTGATGATTTGCAGATTTTTTGATGAAGAGCTGAATTTTATCTAAGGCAAATCGCCCTTCTTAGGGCCGTACCATCAAAGGGAGCATTGGGATTTGTGCACTTAAATGAAAAGGCTGCTTGTTGGGTTTTTTATCATTGGAGTAGGGGCGCCAACATTCTAAGAGTCTTATGCATTAGGTTCTATGCATTTTGGGTGAGTCTTGAGAGAGTTATGAGCTTATTAGTGAGAACTGTGTTGCTGGTTATGCAATTTCAGTGCAGGTCTGTCAAAAATCAGATTAAGAAAAGTTGGGTTTTGAGTGGGTTTGAGTCTAGATAGTTTTATTGTGCATGGGAGAGTTGTTAAACATTGTTGCAGCATTATTAAGCTTCTAATCTTGTGTTCTTGGCTGGCACTCTATCTCATTGTAAGCTGAACAGTAGTACTGTCAGCATTCTCACTTATTCTCTTATTTACTTACTTGTATTTCCCGCTGGATAAGTGGAAGAGGTTGGCTTGCCGCCTATTTACATTTTGAGTTGCATTGTAATTCCTTGTATCTCCGCCATATGGTAGCTCCATTCCCACCTTGGGTTGGAAAGCACATTCTTGGCGTCGAGTTTACTTTCAGCATTATAATTCCTTTCCAAGTACTGACGACCCTCTTGCCATATGACAGCATCTTTCTCATCTTGAGATTGAGTGCGCATTCTTGGCAAAGAGTTATTTGCAAACTGCTGGTTTGGTTTGGACTAACCCTAATGGGTGCTTCTTGTGTTGGAGTGTTTGTTCAAACCTGAAAAATTAGTCCGTCTACATTTGCAGCCTTGAAGTTTGAGTTCTTCGTCCACACAAGAACTTTTCCTTTTGAGAATGCTACTTGGTACCCCTTGTCTTCCAAGGCTGAAATGGAAACAAGGTTTCGCTTGATGCCTGGAACAAATAGAACATCACTCAACTGAGGGAAATGCCGGAATCCAAGTGGAGAGTGGAGGTCCCAATTCCTTTCACAGAGTAACTAGCATCATCTCCAATAATGACTTGTTCACTAGAATCTCTCTCCACCAAATTAGTTAAATGCTCCCTAAATCCGGTGATGTAGCGAGAGGCACCACTATCAATCAACCAAGTGTTGGTGTCGATAGGTACATTGCTTGACAATGCCGAATAGAATAAGTACTCACATGAATCCTTCTGCGGAGAGACTTCATCAACATCTACAATGGTAGCCTGCTGCTTAGGCCTGGTTGGACAATCTTTAGCAAAGTGACCATACTTGTCACATCTAAAGCATTGGACTTTGGAGAGATCTCTCTTCTTCTTGAATGCGGGAGCACCATGAGCTCCTTTATCTCTATTCCTCTTGAAGTATCCTTTCTTCCCATCTTTCCCTTTCTTCTTCGAGGATTGAGTAGTGAGAACATGAATGTCTTCATTAGTAGAGCTTTGACCAATTCTTCTCGCAGCCAACCTAGACTCCTCCTGAATGCAATCCGCCCTCAACTAATCAAACTTGGGAAGGTTTGATCTTGCATTGATTCCTTGAATGTAAGATTCCCAAGATGAAGGAAAACCATTAAGAGCGAGCATGGTCAAGTCCTTGTCATCAACCACATGACCAATTGTAGAGAGTTGATCTCTCAATTCGGAAATCTTCATGAAGTAAGCAATAACAGATTCTCCTTTCGCGATCTTCACATGGTGGAGTTGTTGCTTCAGTGCAAGTGCCCGGCTTGTGTTATTGATTTTGTACATCTCCTCCAAGGTTTTGAACATCTCTCTTGTCGTCTTCAACTTGGAGACAATAGGAACAATATGATCCTTCATAGAATCAACTAACATCTTCGCCTTAATATCTTTCTTCTTTCCACCGAACTTTTGTAATGTCCCCTTCTCATCGTGATTTGTTCTCGACACTCATCACCTATTCCGGAAGCTTGCTGGCTCACTTGAGGTAAAATTAGGGTTTCCAAGTTTGGAGGTTCTTTGGCATTTCGAGAGTTTACTATCTATAGTAAATTCTATTTTTGGCAGTATGAAGTTTGTCAGCTTTCAGAACATCATTTCCAGTTGGAGCAATTATTTGCAATTCATGTCTGACTTCTTAAGGCATTTTTATGGTGAATAAAGGCATTAAGGTTATAATTTGCAGTTGACCCCTTGGCCTAGGAGAACAACTTTAAGTTGTGTTTAAAAGAGGGTCTTGGAAGGGTGACGCCTTCATGAGGTGATTTATTAATTATTAATAAAACATAATGCCTTGGGAAAAGTGGACGCCACTTTATTGAAGATTTATATTTTTTAAAAAGAATAAAGTGAATTCTTGAAAAGGGACGCCTCTTGGAGAAATATTGGATTTTTGGAAATATGAAGAGTCTCCTGGTGACTCTTGGCGTGCCTTCTTGTGAAGTTGAAGAGTTTTCTACTCTTCTATAAATTGAATGCTCTACTTCAGCTTTGTATCCATTCATGTTATCATACTGTTATGCTGTCGGAATGACAAATGAAATCTTGCTTCGAGGATGCTACCTCCTAGCCAATTATCCAATTTCGTGTTTGAAATACAACACCTAGTTGGAATTTGCTGCTTCTCATCCAGACTAGCAGATTGAGTTCGAATTGTGAAGAATTTTTGGAGATTTATCAGTTTTGGTCTTGCTGATTCATCAACTGCTGAAGGTGATTTTGATTTATAGCTTTATTTCTAGTTAGAATTTGGTTTTGGGTATTTCATCATTCCATTTGTTGGTCAAGGGTGATTCATCATGCCAATTTTGAGATTTTATGGTTGAGAGTTTGTTTTTTAAAGAGAAATCGCCCCTTCAAGGAGGGTTGTACTTTTCTGGAACTGCCTTGAGATTCGTGCAAAATTCACAAAGATTCTTGGATGCTGTTTCTTCATCCTAGCATGGTCGCCTCACCCTAGTAATCATTTGCATTTGATTTTGTTCGGGAAACTATAATTTTACGGATGCCAAGAAACAATTTATTGATTTCACAGTTTGCTGATCAGAAATTCCAGAACTCAGATTTTTACATCAAATTGTAATAGATTCCTGCTTTTTGGTCTATTTCTTCAGTTTTGAAGTGTTATTTCATTGTAATAACTCTTTTCTTCTTCTCATTAGCTTCATCTCTACTATTGAAATTCGGTGAATTAAGAAATATTGATTGTAAGGTTGCGATTTAGTAGTACTAATCCAACCCCGCTTAGTTTTTGCAATGCAATTACTTGTTTAAATTCACATTTAACTACCCCTGGACGGTTTACCACCAGTGTGGAGAACGGTTGTTATCTCTGTACCCCACCCACCAGAAAAGTGGTGAATCCCCACTCTCAAGTGGATGCCCGCCGCAGCGGATGAATTAGATTGTTGTAGCTTATGGCTGGATTATCTGCCTAATAGTTTCAAGTTTTCAATTAATCACTCTGTCATATGTTAGCACCTCGCCCTCAGTGGGATCTTGTGTGCACATTCTTGACGTTGAGTTTGTTTCAATTCAAGTACTGTTTAATTAGCTTCTCCGCCATATGACAACACCTATCCTTCATTGGGATTGAGTGTGCATTCTTGGCGTGAGTTCTTTCAAGCTTGGATTTTAGTTTTGATGCTAACACTAATCAAGTTGGCTAGTGCTGGTTTATATTGTGTAAAACTCGAAAAATTGGTTAGCATATTTCAACCTTCTTCCTCATCCGTAGGCTCGGGGACTTTGCCCTCCACAAACTCAACCAATTCGTTTTCCTCCAAGGTGAGCATAATCCTGAATCTCCAAGATGTGAAATTTGATGCTCCCTCAAGCCTATCCTCAATCTTAAGACCATTCACCATCTTGACGAAGAGATAGAAGTAATCAACGATGAGAAAGAGAATAAAGAGTATCACTGTAATATAAAAATCTGATCAAGATCTTCTTCAAACCCGCTCTAATACCATGTTAGTTTTATGATCAGATTAGAGCACAAAAAATTAATTCAAAATTCAACACAAGAACACAGCAGATACCCTGGGAAAACCCTCCACTTGAGGGAGAAAAACCCAGCAACAATATATCACTTATATATTGAATCACAACAATAATCGTCTCCTTACAAGAGGCCGATATGAAGGCCAAGATATAAGCACCAAAATATGATGCAACACAGAAATACAATGATTCAATTCGCTGATGATAACAACTCGGACTTCTACTATATCAATTTGCCCTTGATAAAGAACTCGCACTTGATGAAACTCGAACTTATGATGAATATGGATAGAATGAATGAATGGAGTGATCACCAATCGAGTATATATACAACAGGAGAGGGAAATTCGTGCCTCTTCAAATCCAAAAGTCGGCCATCTTGTAAAGACGTGTTTCCAATAAACACAAAGTCGGCCTCCATAGAAGATCGCGCCTCCAAGACAAATCGTGCCTCTTCACATTAATTAAATGTTAATCAATATAGGTCATGCCTCTTCAATAAATCGATGTCTCTATAAATTAAATAGCCTTATGCTATTATTTAATTTATCATCATGAAGTAAAGGAGATCGGCTGGAAGTGATGACCGACACTGCATAAACATCAACACGGCTAAATTTTTAGTGTATACGTTTCATGAAGGGGCTTTAGATTTCAACATGGACAGCTTATATATTTAATTCATCAAATATGTTTATTTTTGAGCGACGGCTACAATGTTTTGCGTATGAGGCACGTTTCTTCTGGAGTCGTCTTTAACCTCTTTCAGGCATTTAAATTTCAATGTCTATTTTAGTGAGGTTGGCTTTGTTGATGTTATAACAGCGTCGGGATTCTCTTCCAGCCCCGATTTCCTTGCATTGAAGAATAAATTAAATAATAGCCATAGGCTATTTAATTTATGTTGACATCGATTGATGAGGAGGCGCCTCATCTTTAATATTAATTAATATTTATTTATCTCTTGGAGCCAACTTCTTTGATCCGCCACCTTTGGAGACATATCTTTTCTTTGAAAGGCCGACATGATGTATTGAAGAGTTGCGACCTCTCTCCCTCTCTTGTATTTATATGAGATGCTCATTCATTGTATCACATCGATTATCACATTCATAATTCATAGTTTAAGTTTCCAACAAGAGCGAATTTATCCAAGAGCAGATCGAAGCCTTTGAAGGGGGTTGATAAACTTATCAAAAGTGTTGTATTATCTTCAAGAGATATCGCATCATTTTGGTACTGTGTTTGGCCTCATTATCGGCCTCATTGTAAAAGAGATCATTGTTTGATATTCAATATATAAGCGATATATTGTTGTTGGGTTTTTCTCCCTCAAGTGGAGGGTTTTCCCGGGGTATATGCTATGTTTGTGTTTGAATTTGAATTAAAATCTGAATTTTATATCTGATCATAAAATTAACAGGCTTCAGGAATTTATATATCTGGCAATATATTCTATGTGGTCGATTTTGAATATTTCCTTCATATATTTGCATCTACAAGATGCCAAGTTAGTATGAAAGCTTGTCGGCTTATGAAAGGGGCTTCAGAAATTAGACCTGGCGGTTTTCATAATAAATGGCAGAGTTATGAATGTTTGGCATTGTGTGAATTGTGGTCTTCGCTAATTTATAGACTAGCGTTGGTTTACTAAAATGGGGATTGTTATTCATTCTCTGGTAGACGTTTCTTTAGGCCTTATTGAATTTTCATAGCAGCTCCAAAAATTTATAAAATTCAAATTTGGTATGATTCAGATAGTTTTGATTATTGAAAGTGTAAATCATTTTGTGGTAGCCGGGCTGGATAATGAATTGAGTTTATTATGTGAAGGACAAGCCTCGTTTGATATTGCATCCTTTGTTGAGTCGAGTTGAGTGGACTGTATGGTCAGGTTGTGCATGGGTTGTGAGAATTTGTTGGTGTTTGCTTAAGTTCAATATATGAACGTCCCTGAAGATTGATGATAAATTGGTGCAGGCTGTATATAAGCTTATTCGATTTTTTACTCTGGTTTTATGCTGGGACGTGCTCTGTCTGATGTGTGTGTCGACTGTGTGTGGAGCAATTGTTTCATATTCGGAAGACATTTCTTTTGATGATATCTGCGATCATTTTACTATTGATAGAAGTCATGTATTGGTGGAGCCGCTGATGTGAATTTTCAAAATGAAACTGTGTGGGAGACACTGTAGTAAGGAGTCGAAATATATGTGAAGAGATCGTACAGGTTGTTGCCTTGAAGTATTTGTTCCTTCCTTTCACCTGTGTTTGATAGCTAAAAGACATGGGGTCCGTGAAATACTCTAGAAGAATCGTCCCATTTCAACGATTTTGAATCTCTTGTTCATATGGTCTGGTTTTCAAACGAAATGATTTAACTTTGTCTGATTCGAGCTTTGGGGCCTTTGTTGCGTTGGCTGTTTTCTTGATAAGAAGAGAGGCTAAAATTACCGAACGAACTTGTAAAGTTAGTGTGAGCTGCATAGGGAGTATGTCTGAAGTTTTATATATGGGAGACAGCAATCAAGCATTTTAATGGATCTGGTTGTTATTATACAGCTATGTCTAGATGAGGTGATATTTGAGTACAAGTTTATCTGAGTACGAAATAGCAGTTGAGTATTCTTTAGCAGCATCTTGTGAAGAAGTCACAGTGTATATTGTATCGAATATATCAAAGTATTCCTGAGATGACTTTGCAAGGAGATGTGCTGTACAAGTGTATTGCATAGTGGTGACAAGATTAAAGAGTTTCTGATTTGAAGTGTTAAATATACTCTGTTTGAAAAGATTTCTGATTTTGGACAGCATATATGTAAGTTTGAGCCTCATTATTCAAGTGGAGGCATTGTTTGAATGAATGAATGAATGTTTTTAATCATGTCCACGAGGCCAAGCAGCCTATGGGACCCACAGATAGCAAGCGAAGAGATGTGAACCCCAGAAAAAGAAAAAAAAAACCTATGTTTCTTTTTCTTTCTGCATCTTGGATCTTCTGCTGTGTATCTTGACCAGAAAATCTGCAAACCCTATTATCTTCTCTTCTTCAAACAGATCACCCAATTTGTTCCCTTTTAATGTCTCAGTATAGTTTGAAGTCTGTGTTGCAGTGTTATCAGTTTTGAGAAGTCTGGAGTTGGTGCTTGAGCCACTGAAGTTGGTGCTTGGTATTAGTTGGTGCTTCAAAGGAGAGTTGGTGCTCTCGGTGGGTTGGTGCTCACTAAATGTAATCGGAGTTGGTGCATCGAAGGAGAGTTGGTGCTCTCGGTGGGTTGGTGCTCACTAAATGTAATCAAGGTTGGTGCCCTTTGGAGAATAATAAAAGCAATATTTTGCTGTGGTTTTTTACCCGAAAGGGTTTTCCACGTAATCCTGGTGTTCTGCTTGTTTATGGTGTTTGATGATGCTCTTAATGTTCTGATTTCTGATTTAAAGTTCTAAAAAATTCTGAAATACTGATTCACCCCCTCCCCCCCACACCCCTTCTCAGTATTTCCTGTGTGCTCTTCAAATGCATCTGCCAAGCAAAACCTACAAAATCCGAATTGTTATCTAAGTATCTATGCCTCTGATATGACCTATGGAGCTATCCATTTTAGAATTATAAGACACTTATGTAATACTATAGATCTGTTTGCTTATAACCTTGAAACTAATAATGAATGTGTGGTGTATGGTAAGAGTAATGTTCCAATAGAAAAGGTAGGATATGATGAGGTCACCCTCACTGAAGAATGGACAGTTGACTACAAACCAGATCCTGAATTATTTGAAAGAATCCTGTCAGGTTTGGTTCTTCAAGAACTTGATGATAATAAATCAAAAGATTTGTTCAGAAGCCAACCTAATAGAATTAGCCATATGTCATTTGACTGTATAAAATTCAAAGCCCCAATGTTAAAATTATTGATGAGAAAATAACAACCTGAGTCTTCCCAAGCCAGCACATTTAAAGCTACTATTCCTGTAAGAAAATAATTATTCCTCATAACAATTATAGGTCCAGATTATAATGCTAATAGAATACAATTAGCTGAAGAATTCAATCATGATAGATTCACAATGAGGAGTGACCAAAAAGTTTACTATCTAGAGAAAGAGAAAGCATAGAGTTGAGTATCCTCTAGGGAAGAAGAATTTAAATCAAGGAACATCAAACCCAAAAAAACAGACTCAATCAGAAAAGCTCAGATCGAAGCTTCAGTTGTTTATAAACATGAAATAATTCAAGAAATGATTGTTAGACAAAAAGATTGGATTTCCAGTACTGTACATAAGTCCAGCAAAAATATTGACGACAAATGCGACCAGAATATCAAAAGAAAATCCAAACTAGATGCCATTAAAATTCAATTAACTTCTGCTAATAATAGCCTCAGACAGATCACCGGTGATGTGGCTTAAGTAAAAATACAAAAACAAAAATGCCACAACCCATTTCTGACTAATAGACAGAAAATAAAATAAACCTTACTGTGGACATATTTATATCATGATTTGATAAATATTATTTAAGTGGGATTATAATTACGGATTAGTTGTTAATGATGTTTCATTCAAATCAGATTGGTCAAATTCAAATATTAAGTAATTAGCATTTATTGTATCTTGATTTGTAATGCTTAGTTATCCTTGATTTATTGTATATTACTTTGTATCCTTTTTACTCAGATTAACTATCCGTCGGTTATCGAGTTGTAATGTCCCCTTCTCAGGCATGATCTTTCCATGTGACCGTTGGCCTATTCCGGAGACCCGTAGGCTACTCGAAAGGTAAAATTAGGGTTTCTTGTTTTGAAGGATGCTTTTGCTCGAGGTTGGTTGATTCAATGGCGGATTCTTTCTGGGTTTTCAAGAGCTTCGCAGTGATATGTTCTTCTTGGCATTCTAAGCATCTTCAGGAATTTACTATTTTTAGTAAATTCTATTTCTGGCAGTGTTCCTGTTGGTTTCGGCATGGTTGACTTTCTACTTCAGACTGATCAGTTGGCTTGCTCATTTATGGCTTCGGGGCACAATTGGAGAGATAAGTCGAGCTATTTAATTAAGGTCATGTTTTAATGTTATATTTTAACGTTGACCCCCTTGGCCTAGCTTCTTCACTTTAAGTCTTTTTAAAAGATGTTCTTTATGGGTGGCGCTTCATTGAAGGGAAATAATTATATTGCTTATTAAGAAGCTTAACCCAAGCTTAAAGTGGACGCCAATATTAAAGGTGATGAATTTAATTAAAAAGGTCAAAATTGGGGCTTTGAAGAAAGGGACGCCATCTATTGGAGGATTAGGGTTTGACTCTGAAAGGAAGATTAGGGTTTCGAGAAGGTCAACGGAAAATTATATAAGGAAGCCTTTGGTTCTCTTTTCATCATCTTTTGTCTACAGAATGTTATGCTGCTGGTTTGGCTCTGGGATTGCTTCGAGGAATGTAAGCCTCCTAGCTAGGCATTGCTTCTCGCTTGAAAGATAGCGACTAGTGGTGAGATAGTGATAGATTGAATGTTTTAGTGTGAGAATTCTGCATGTTAGTCTTTGTGAGGGTTTGTAAATCAGATTTTTGCATATTAGAGAGATTTTAGAATTGCATTTTCATTACAGCAGATTGTCTTTTTCATTCATAAGTCAAAAATACAAAAAGTATCATTCTGGGCATTGTTTAGATCCATCTGTCTGTGAAGGGCGCCACTTATCTGTAAGTTGCAGATTTTTTAATGAAGGTCTGAATTTTTAAAGGCAAATCGAACTTCTTGCTGGGCCGTACCATCTGTCCTTGTCTTGAAATTCGTGCATAAATAATATAGAGTCTTTTGACTGGCTTTCAGTGTTCTATTTTAGTTGCCATCTTCTTAGGATCGTATTGCTTTTCGTCTCGTGGAATTTGGTTGAGTTTGGAGTGAGTTGTGAGTGAATTTGTTAGTTACAGGGCTATTGTTCGTGCATGCGGAAAACAGGACTGTCACAAATCAGATCATCAGGTTGGCTTTAATAATAGAGTTTTGATCTAAGCTTTATTATTCAGTGAAGGAAACTCAATATATATTGTTGCAGCTCTATTTATCTCTTGATTCACATTGTTAGCAAGGCATTAT